>JANSTX010028766.1:0-14575 GCA_027564355.1 Penthetria funebris | reverse complement strand
AATAATGAAAAAGTTTTAAAATAAGTATCAGGCCATTTACTGTGATGTCACATAATTAATACTACGACATTATAAGTATTACCGTAATACCACATACGGGACCATATATGGAAAAAAAATCCGAATTTAGTACCAGGCTCACATCAACGTTAGGTGATATTTAAATTTGATGTTTACCAGTTGTTTTGATTCAGGGTGTAGATAATATTTTTAGTAGTAAAATTAGAAGTAAAATAACTGCTTAATTTGAATAGTTTTTGTAAATTGAGTTCACATATCAATTGCTGTTAGACTTCATAAGTTTAATCCGTCAGTTGAACTATTCCACCCACAAAAAAAAAGTACACATAAGTATTTCCAAAAGTTTTACAGTAACAACACCTATGTTTTACCGTCAGACCAAATATGTATTACCGTAGTATCACGTGAGTGTTACGATAATTCACGCAAAACATATTTTATTCAAATTTATTCCCGGGCAGAAGCAGAATAATCTAGTCAATGAATATTACTGCAGATTTCACATATATATAAGCTTCGGACATATTCAGATCGGCTTGTCAAGTACAATTTGAGATGAGCTAACGTTTATTTGACTGAGTTTGACACGGTTAGTTTTCCTTCTGGTGTTTGAATTTGATTTTGTTGCATCAAAATGTCCACTTTGTTATATAGCAATAAGTTCATAGAAAGCAATGTTTTCGATGAATAAATTGTTATGAATGTAATTTTTATGATGGATTATTTTTGAGTCACCTTAAAATCGAAATTAACTGAAGAGATTTTCCAATAGAATATTGTGAAAGCAAAATTTTTTTGGCCAATTGTAGACATAATAAACGTTGCACCAATTTGTCGACTATTAATGTGGCAAAGAAGGGTAAGTGCCAATGAAGTGTTAGTTTAGTATATGTCAGAATTGGCTAGGTATGACCTTACTGACGGCAATAAAGAAGGCTATTATAAAGTTTTTTACGATAGGATCACTCTTGGAACAATCGATATAAAGCAAATACATTTATGTATGCTATACTCATCAACTTTAAATAAATAAAAATAATTCTCGTAAGCGTTGTAAGCTTGGTGATGCATTTAAAGTTACTTGTTTCTGCTTGTCTTAGACTGAGTTATGACAAACATGAACACCACATCGTTCAAGGTGTGGTCTAAAAAATTGACTATTGAAGATCTATCAACGATATATGTTTGTTAGTCTGTAGAGACTATAGAGATTAAATAGACGAAAAAAAAAGTTACATAGAATATGCACAGTGTTGTCCGTTTGATGATATCGGGAACATTAATGAATGATACTAATATTATTTGTAAGAAATGGAGTGTAATTTGACATTATGATGATGATGTTTTCTTTGTCAAATACAATTTGTGAAACGCATTACATATTAATTTAACCACTAAAATTAACATATATTTCCATACATTCGTTTTGCTAAATGAATCATTTGTTGCTGACCACAACATTGTTGGCTCTACCCATATGTCATAAATTTTTAATGAAAAACTAGGATTCATTTAATTTGAATAATTAATAAAATTTAAATTAGTTAATAAATTAATGATTTTATAGGATATATTGCATAATTTTATCGACATTCTTTTTACTGACATAGCCATTAAACCAAAAGTGTAACTCATCACTGAACAAAATTTTCAAATTAAATTGTGAACCTCCAGAATACATCATGTATGCGTTAGTCGCGGCTGTTACATGCCCGAAATCGTATAATATTAATGCAATAAAATTATCTGTCAAAAAAGCTAATTTCATGGATATTAAAAACATTTTTCAGTGTTTTATTTCAATTTAAAGTTCTTCGCCTCTAAAAAAAACCATTTTAATACTATTTACTAAAATTGTCACAAAAAGTTAACAAATAAATCAGATTGCGATGTCAAATTCATAGAGACGTAGAGACTCACCAATATAATGACTTAAAATAGATTAAGAACGTTCGGTCACTTAATGCGTAGACCGGTTGCTCAAAATGACTTGAAAATATTGAATGCAAAAAACGTCGATACACAAGACAAAAATGTGTGTAGTAAATTGTCCGAACTCGCGATGAGGCCACTGCTATGCTAACTGGACTGAACTCTGAATCACAGAAATTTGAATTAAAAATGAATATATTATGAATACATAGAGGAGGTGAAGAAAGACAAGTATCTTGAGCATACTTTGAGCATTGGGCACAGATAATAAAAGTATTAACCTCTTGGATGTCAGAACTGTTCCTTGACAAGTATCAAATACCAAATTTTAAATATTATGGCATTCACAATTGATCGAAGTGTGCATAGTGGTTAAGTTAATATAGCAAATCAATTCGACTATAAACCAACCCAATTCAAATGGGAATGAAAAAATTTAAAACACACGAAAATATGCTAATACTATTTTTAATTATGATTAGGAATTGTCCTCAACAATATCAAGTATAATATTCGTCATTGGATCTTTGTATCGGTTAATTGATATTCCATTTGTATTAATATTTTCAATATTAAATTTGAATACTTTTGACATTGAAAAACATACGCCTAATATGCTTAAATAAGTAAAAATTCTTATTTTTCATATGCAATTTGATCCACATTTTTGCATATTAAAATTTAAAAAAATGAATATTTATAATATAAAACTATTTTGATTTACATAATTTAATATTTTACATTATATCACTGTGATTAAAAGAATATATTTTTTTGGTATAAATAAACATTGAAGATAAATGAAGAGTATCAGAACATTTCTTGAGTTCATAGTTAGATTAATGTTTTAATATTAAAAATAAAAGTGGAAAAAGAAATACAATTTTAAAAATGAAATCTGCTGTAAGTTTTAAATAATTTTATTATTGTGATAAGAAAAATTGGATCGAAATTAATATAGAAAGAAAAAAAAATAATCAAAAATAGGATTATCAGTGTTTTTTAAAATGTGATCTAATTAGTCTTAGAGCACAGTGACTTGTGTAATCCAAGAATTGGAATTATTTATACAAATTAAAAATTGTGATTCATTAGCACAATCGGCATAGTCGTTGAACTGAAATAGTAAAAATATCGAATGTTCAAATACTTAGCAGTCTCATATACAGTTCAATATTATTTTAATTATAATTTAAAATATCATCGAGATTAATGTATTTCTGTACTAAATCTCAGCCGATGTTCTAAATTTTAAATATATCTACAATACTATTTTTTTTACATAATCTATCGTTTTTCAAATTTGCAGATAATTTTATTTGTATCAATCATCGGTGCAATCAATGCTGCTAAATTGAATGGAAATGAACAGGTACCAATTCTTCGCAGTGATGTAAAACTTCATGATGATAACTCATATTATTATGCCTACGAAACTGGTAATGGTATTGCAGCCGAAGAAGAAGGTACATTAAAAGTATTTGCACCAGATCGTGCAACAATTGTAAGTTAATATATAGAAAATAATAATATGTTTTTTTTACTTTCTAATTTACTTGCATTAAATTTTTCTTTTATAGGTTGCTAAAGGTAATTATGGTTATACAGCACCTGATGGTCAAAAAGTTCACATTGGTTATATTGCTAATGAATTTGGTTATCAACCATACAGTGATACCAATAGTTTACCGCAGGGACCACCAACACCGACATATATTTTAAGAGCACTTAAATATATCGTAGAACAACAACAATTAAAAAAAGGTAAATTGTAATATGAAGAGAAAATTAATTGTATTATTTGTATATATTGTATTAATTAAATTATTATATTTAATTTAAATTAATTATGTTCTTTTTTTTCACTTATTATAATTATAATTATATTAATAATTGTTTTAACATAAATAGTGTAGTTGATGAACCCTAACTATGACTGTAACCTAAATACTTATACAATTAAATAGTTTCCATAGTTAACTGCCCTCAAATGAGTAATTTCTAATATTTAAACATTAATGGTCATGGTTAAAAATACACGGTTTGATAGGATATATGTGACAGCATGTTAGTAAAATATCATCTTAATAAATCTTAGAATGACATTACGATCAAATAACTCAAAAAACTGCACTAATTTTCAATATACATTAAATCATGTAGTTGATCAGTACAATATTTTAATAATTTAGTACCATCTAAACCTTTAGACATCTAAACCGAATAACCACAATAATTTCCATTAATTATACTATACAATATAGTATTTAGTATATTAAATATAGTACTAAACTACTAAATTCATAAGTACAACTGATATTTGTGATGGGTTATGATGGAGTATTTGTTGATAAAACACCTTTATCAATAATATTTTTTTTAAATTATAATTGAGAACATTTCAGATAATGTCAAATCTGAAGAATTGGAAAAATGTGATGGTAATTCGTAGTGAAATATAGGCAATTTTATATAAACAATAAGAGTTGAATGTAAGTACAATTGAGAAATGCAAAAACTGGCAAAAAGTGGAACATATAAATTAGTTCCATCACAGAAATACTGTTAAAAAGATGAAGTGAAATAAGACAGTTGAAATCCTACCCGATCTAAGTGAAATTGATTTTAAATGATAAGAAAATTTAACGCGAAGATATACTGAATTGCTGAAACTACAAAGTAATCAAAATTATTTCACACACTTAAAAAATATCTTGAAGAAATATGAATACTGAACTTTTCTGAAAACCCATTTGGATTTGTCAAGAGCACATAAATAACTGATGCTATACAAAAACGGATGTCGAACTATGTAGGTGACACAGGAATACTACATTTAAATTCATTTGCACAAATTAATTATATAGGACGTATGCTTGCAAAAATTTCATTTTGATATGTTAAAGCGTTATCAATTTATAGAATTTCAAATATAATGACGCCAAATTATCTCAATAGTAAAAACTCAATTAGACAAAACGTAACCATTGAAATTCAATGCGGTTATTGACCCCTTGTTAAATAATGCAATAGCCCGATAGTGCTACTTCTTTATATTACATAATGAAAGTGTGAGATTCTCGTTTGAAAAATATTTATTAATCTTTTAATATAATGCTATAGTCAATAGTACACCTCTGTTTTTCTTAAATTTCATATTGTAATTATGAATGAGAAATTTAAATATCATTTATAGTATTTTACGATGTGTATTACAAATAAAGATGGCCGCTATGTTACAATAGATACAGTTTTCATTTATATAATATATAATATATAATAGTATATTATTGTCTCGTTTTGTTGCATGTTTGTGGCACGTATATATAACATACCGATTGAATGTGTAGTTCGTTAATCAGCAGCTGTTTAATGCGAGTGTAGTGTCTAAAAATAGGTGGGGAAATTATATTTTTTTGATTTGACAAAAAAAGAAGAGACAACTTGACGTCAATACTCGTATATTTTATATTTATTTTGATTGTTGGAAAATATGCATGTTTTGTCGTATTTCAACGATTTAATTCAATTATTTTTTTGCAAATTATGATTTGGAACATTTTTAATACTTCTAATTTTGCATAATTTACTTTGATGCCATTCTGTCATATCCTGATAATCTAACTAAAGTATCCGTTTAATACCAATTTGAGCAAATAATTTATATATTAGAGTATTAATGAATAATCGCCATTTTTAATAGAAGCTGTGTTACTTTTTGCTTAATTACCATAATAGTAGTCATTTTGCCAAAGTATCAACTATATATTTTTTTGAGCTCCAAATAAGTCGACTTTTGTTCCAAAACTTTTCATTTCTGCTGCAATTTAAAGATAAAAGGTGCTGAATGTAATATCGATTACGGTGTGGCGCTTATCGAGACCATGATTCATCAATTTCAATTTATTGACAACTCAAAAGTGGGTGAAACCGGAAAACAAAACCAATCTGTGGATTACGGCACTGAACACAAATGGACATTCATACTGACCTGATTGCTTTTGGAGAATTTAATAGCATGTGCATACTGTGGAAAACTTATAGACTAATTGAGGCTAAGGATTACTGAAGCCAGTGTAAAGGGACTATGGAGGTAAAATGGGGGATAGAGGAGAATGAAGAATGAAGAACTAGACGAAGCGCATCACACCGAAAAATCGACTGAAAGATCAATAAATATAAATAGTGACATTGAGTGAGTAGTCAACAAAGAATTGAATATGTGATTTGTTGCTGCTCCGTCAATGTCGTCTATGTAAATTGAAATAATTAATTAATTAATTAATTTCAAGGTAGTACCAGTTTTTTTTTTTAACCAGTGAGTGTAGTATTCGCAAGTTGAAGGCGTTGTTATAATGACATTATGAAGATGGATATATTATGATTTAATGTTTGTAGATTGATTGATGATAGATATAATTACAAGGTGAAAGAAATGGAAGAAGTAAAATGCAGATGGGGTAAGTGGTGATTTAGGCTCACGTAAGCCTTCAATAATATTTGGTTATAGGTACCGAGTTTATAACTGCTCCGTCAATGGCGTCTATGTAAATTGAAATAAATTAATTTCAACGTAGTAACAGTTTTTTTAACCACTGAGTGTAGCATTGGCAAGTTGAAGGAGTTATTATGGATTTATTATAATTTAATGTAGATTGATTGATGATAGATAATTTCAAGGTGGAAGAAATGGTAGAAGAAAAATGCAGATGGGATAAGTGGTGATTTAGGCTCACGTAAACTTTCAATAATATTTGGTTATAGGTACCGAATTTATAGTGGTGATCTGGGTACACGGGTACACGTGGATCCGTTGTTGGTAGATACCACATTATTAACAACAGGGTAATGCTATTAAAGTCAACTGTGGAGATTGGATTTTGTTGAATATTGTAAACCAAAGTCGTGTCAGCGTCAGAGCATTGATGATATATAGTTAGGATGAATTATTATATAGTAATTCAGCTTCGTTCAAATAAAATAAGTTAATTGGGTGTTTTATTCTATAATTAAGCGATTTATAAAATCTGGTCGGTCTATTGCATCCTCGGAGGATTGGATTTTCTGAGACCACGATTTTGTCTAAAAATTTTAAAGCCTAACTAACCAATATTCGGTCAATTCTTTCGATACCGGCAGCCCGATAAATTCGACGATTACTTATATGTCTGTATTCACCTCTAGGCCTTCTAGCTCCGGTAATTAGTCGAAGAACTTTATGTTCAAGGATTCTAATTTTTTTCCAATTGGTGTGACGATATTGATGACCAAGAGAAGAATGTGTATGTCATTAAAAGTTCTTATGACTTGTTTGTAACAAAGTATCTTGATTTTTTTTTTAAGTTTACTGGGATTAAGGCACAAAAGAGTTGACCCTAAGTAAGTAATAAGGTAAAGCAGAAGAAGCAGAAGTAGTAAAAGAAGAAGAAGATGAAGAAGAAGGACTCAAACTTCTTTACCTATGTTTTTGAGAAATTTTATTAACCCAAAATATTTAACAATTTTATCAACTTAACCATTTAAACTATTTAAATTACCATGAACCTCAATAGTTAATAAATATTGCAGTGCATTACTTGCACTAAATATAAACTTGTTCAAGAAAAATCATTCCATTAAAATAAAAACAACTTGCACTTTTTATTTAAGAACAAATCTTTCACATTGACCTTCCGCTTAAAAAGAAAATGCAATTAATTTCACTTTCAATAATATAAAATTTTCTTTACATAACATTGACTTTTGTTTATTGGTAATCGCATAATATGCTTTTGATGGTATAACATTTCTCATAAAAGTTTATATGCAAATTATGTTAATAATAATTAATTAATTGCTACTGGTTGTATTAATATTACATTTAAAATGCATTGTATACATTAGTGTCATCAAATGTTAAATTCTAATTATGTTAAATTATTAAATTTTTGTGCAGATTTGTGTGCAGAATTGTTGGCAAATAAAAAGTGCATATACTGGCAAAAAATCAATTTAAGAATTACGAAAAGGAAAATTTAAAATAAATAATCGATTTTATTACGTATATTTCAAAAATGTTAATTGCAAATTTAAATGTTAATTCAATTGGCAAAATAAACTGAAATGAAAATTATGTTAATTTGACCATTAATATGACCATATTTTGAATGAAGAAGATATTGATGATGTTGATGATATTATCAAATATACGGGGCATTCATAATCATTGAATCCCATTATGAAGTTAAGTGGTAAAATTTATTTTGGTCATACTTTAAAAATTTGATTTAATGACTGACTGCAGCTATCATTAACATTTAGTATTTTCTATTAACATATAATTAAAATTAAGTATTGCACATTTTGTGGTATTTATATAAAATGAACAGTATGACCATAAAGAGAATCAATTTTTTTTTATTTTTAATATTTTACGTTTTCTTACAATTATTGAAAATAATTTGAATTCAAGAAATCCATGAAAAAGAAATGAAGTCATCGAATAACATCTAAGGCACTTAATCATCTATGTCTGCATTTATGGTGTCACCGCGAAAAAGCTCATCACAATTTATGTTAATTGTTGATGTGAAAATGGGACTAAAATTAAAGTATCTAAAGTACTTGTTGGACAGAAAAAATAGCTCACCATCAAACTAAGTATAGGTGGGAATATATGCAACTGAGTTAAGTGTCGGTTCACATAATGTGCTGTCCAAATTAATTTCTTAAAATTTAATAGCCCTATAGACAACAATAATATCGAATATATTACACATATTGTTACTGGTAATTCGATCATGATATGTGTCAGTAATTGCGATCGAGATTAAAAAGATCTCAACAAACAAAACCGGTAGCTGGGAATATATGCACCAATCTACTGAAATATTCATATCTGTAACTGGATAAATATATGATTGAAAATATATAGAAATAAAGTCCTTCGTCTTTTAATTTATAAGAATTGATCGTGTAAGATCTTGAATTCTCCTAAAGAACCGCTTAGATTTGTTACTTAAATGCGTAATTAAATGTGTCATTGATTTTTGTTAGTTGTTAGTCATCAATAATGTTAAATTATAGTGTAAATTAAATTTAAATTTAAAAAAAATGAAATTTACACTAAAGTTGTTAACACAAAATAACTTGCGTCGGAGAATATAGGAGCGAATACATTTGTGAACATTTGCTATGAATTTTTGAGAGTGAAATAAACCGATCGAGAGTATAGACTGATATCCACTGGAATGATCTCAATCATACCGATAAATAATTATTTGTTCATAAGTTCATACCAAGAATTTGTTTCATTTCCTTTTTTCGGTTTGATATAAACGTATTTTCCCTAAAAAAAATATTCAAATTACTTGATTTGATATTATATATTTTAAAATTAGCTTCCTGCAGAATATAACCGAAAATATATTATACTAGTATGCATATTTCGGTTCAGCAGTATTTATGCAAATGTCCAATGTTACATCTACATGTACAGAACAATTTGTAACTATTTTAAAAATCGAGAATGCATGCAATTTTCATGTGCCCATCAATCTGATCGCAAATGTGTTAATCAATTCAGTTGGTAATCTATGAAGGGCACATCTCATATATATTTTATTGTTCAACGTGATACACAATTTCCGTATCATGATTAGACCACTGATGATATAAAGTTAATAAACAATCATTATTTTAGATTATAGTCTTAAACATTTACATGATGTGATCATTCATTATTAGCTTATAATTGACGTGCGTTCTGAGCGAATTAGTTCCCGAATAATTTGGGACAAATTATCTTCAACATGTATGAAAGTGCTGTTTGATTATACAATTATTTTTATGATTTGTACGCCCCCCCCTCCCAATTAGAAATTAGATTTGAATTACTGTAATCTGAGTAGTTAATATTTTTGCGTCAAATATTGCATATGATCAATTCAAATTTCAAATACTAAATACCAGGATGAATAATGCAAGTGGTTTTAATAATAATTTATTAAAACCAAATCTGTCATATAAGATATTTTGTAATCAATTAGAAGGACCATACAGTGAGGTGTCACGTCGGTGATTTTGCAATATGTATGCTTAATTGGAATTCTTCACAAAAAAAAAGGTGTTCGTCTACCAAAAATATCGAGGCGAAACAACCATTAAAAGAACTGGTATTAATTCAAAATTTTGAGTAAATTGAAGGCGTTGGTCAGATATTGTAACAAGTAGCGATTGTTCGTTAATGTATTAAGCTCCCTGGCAGACTGAAACCATGACCACACAATAATGCTTAATAGAGTGAATAACTTTATTCACTCTATTAAGCACTAATTGAGATGGTAGTACTATGCACTTTACCACATTAAACTTTTGTTGTGCATTAATTTAGTACCACTCTTTTCAGCTAATTAAATAATTACAAATAAATTAAATACTTTATGTACATTATGATTACCAAATGAGTGTATGGAATATGTAATAGTTAGTTCTATATAAATAGTTGAAATTTTGAAACATCTTTTAATAATAATTTTATATCTCAATTATATAATAGTTGTTACTTCTTGTCGATATATCTTGTACAAAGACGATGGAATTTTACACGGTAAATTTTTCTTAAGAACATAATTAAATTTTGGATTAACAAAATTTTATTTTTTTTTTCGAAGTTATTTTATTTTGTGTTTTTTGTGACAATTACCAATATTTCTGGCCAAGACGATGATGGAAAATATCGTCCAGAAAATGTAACTGAACCCGTAACATCACCTACAACAACAACACCAACAACTACAAGCAATCCACATTATGATGATCAAACTATTCCGACAACATTATCAACTATAACTAGAAAAATGGTTATCAACATCAATGATGGAAGGTTAAATTAATTAAAAAAAAAAAACAATTTAGCATTCTATGCAAAATGATAACATTTGGTTATTTAGATACTATTCAAATGATGATGGCCAATATCGAGGAATAGATGATGGTCGTTATAGACCATCAGATGATGGAAAATATACTCACATAACTGATAAAGATTTGGGTAAATATTCTGGAGGCGGTGGACAATATATAGGTGATGGTGGACAGTATATGGGTGACATTCGTCCTGAAACAACAGTTCCTAATACTATAGAGAAAACTGAACCAAATAAAGTGATAGATATAAAAGCAATTGATTTTAGAAATAATTTTCTAGATATTTTATCCAGTAAATTAAGTGGCATCCCATTAAATTCAATAGCACCATTAACATCAACAAAAATGGGCAGTGGAACAGGTGTGGGCGGATCTGGTTTTAGAATTATTCAATTGAAAAATACAATCGACGATGATGGATATTATTATTTGTAAGTATAGTTAAAATAAAATTTTAATTATTTTAAATTTCGCATACAGAAAAAGTGCATAAAAATGAACAAAAATTTGTTGCTTCTCTTCATTTCACTATTTATCGCATACACCAATTCAGGTGTATATTCAATTCATTCATATGTTCCAAAAGTTATGTGAAGTATCAATTATATTTTATGGTGGCTGACTTAACGCCTATAAGAATTCAAAAATTTGTTGAGGTCTTGAATACTAATGGTCGATGATCAAAATCATAATTGATAAATTTGGATTAATTTTACCGAATATATAACTTTAGACGATATTATTAGACGATATTCGTTTTTTTCTAAACACTAGACACGAAATATAATAAATAAAATTAACAAAAATGCATTAAGTAAAGCGGTGCTATGATCACAATTAGAGATTCAATTCTGAGAAAATCAGTATATTTTGCTTGATTTCAAACTTTTATTTGGTACATCTGCATTTAAACATAACATGCTATTATTTTGCTTAATTTTTATTATTTAATGTTAAACGAAGTGTTGAACTCTTACACTCACAAATGGGTTTCACAACAATAGTCTGCATTATACTTTTATTGCAATAATAGGTAAGATCATGATCTATATTTTACGTGACTTAGCAGAGATTGAAATATAATTTGGAGCACATCTTTTCCAATAAACCACTTGGTCTTTTACATCATTTTCAAAAACATTTCAGTAAGACAATTACTAACATTTCAATATGAATGCTATTCTAAAGATATATGTTCTCTATATATTGCAATTAATGTCCAAAAGTCGCACCTACAATTTCAAGGCACACATTCATATATCGTACGTGTCTATACAATGATTTTTCTGAAAATTTGTTTCATAATTTTTATTGAATAAAAGTCAATATTTGATTCCATTAATAGTAACGTGTAGTTGTTGATGAGATACCAACGTTGTAGAAAGAGCGTTTGCCGAAAAAGGGTAACTTGATAGTGTGTGACAATTGGCATATCTTCTTGAATACGATAAACAAACGTTTCAGAATCGAGAATTTGAGAAGAACAGACAGGTTTCAGGCCTGTTATGAAGCGGTCCATATAGTGATTTGCAATAGAAAGTTTTGTATCGTAATTATTATTTATATTATATATTTTCATCACTATTGTTTCTGCTCCATCTTGGACTGAGTTATGATCAAAGTAAATATTGAATCGCGTATAGTATCAAATGAAGATCTCGACGTCACGCTGAAATTTGGAAGATAGCAAATAACATCGTGTCACAAATTCAAGTTTTTTCATTCGCATAATTAACATTTTCGTTTCAAATATAAATCCAATATTTTTGGAAAACTGGCAGATTTGAAGTCAAGTATTAGTGATAAGCTATGGAGTACACTTGAGTTACAGTTGATTTACATATACTGATTGCTCTAGAATATATTTTTGACCTGTAGAATTGGTTTTTGTAAATATTTTAATGACACATTTATCCGCATAATATCGCCCACTTTGTAATCATATGGCTTTGTTAACGTACACTATCGTCTTAATAATTTTACAGCACTTTTTTCTTTTATCACAAATTCAAACCAACTACAAAATTAAAAAAACAAATTCGCCTGAACATTTGAAAAATTGAATTTCAAAGAAGTGAAATGTTTATTAAAATGTTAATGCATTTATTCTGTGAAAGCAAAAAAAGTGGTAAATATTTTCTTATTTAATTTAATTCGTAAACAACAGATATGAAACAGAAAATGGAATATTAGCAGACGAGTCTGGTCACATTGAATCATTTGGAGACGATACAACTGAAAGCGGACTAAGATCTAAAGGATTCTATGAATATACAGGAAATGATGGAAAGCTATATCGGGTTGATTATACAGCTGACGAAAATGGTTTTATTGCTGATGTAACGAATATATAATAATTGACACTATAATTAAAAGAAATATTAATTTTAATAAAAAAAATATTATTTCAGGGTGAGCATATACCAAAGATACCGCCATTAATTCAAAAAATGTTAAAATACTTGGAGTCGCAAGATGGAATTTAATAAATTAATTTATTATCATAATAAATAATAGCATACATACATTGAATTAATTATAAAATATAATAAATCTTAGATATTAAATTCAATTAAATATCATATGATTTTGATGATTTTGTTTTTATTTTTTGAAGCAATTAGAGAGAGTTAATAAATTTTGTAATGTGGCAATCGATAAATTGTAAAAGTTAATAAAATATGGATATAAGTTTTTTTTTTTTTGCCTTAAATTTGACCTTAAACCTTAATTAAATACGTAAAGTTTAGTGTAAAATTAAAAAATTCCTATCTTAATTTATATATCACAAACGACTGTATCATCTTGATCACACCATAATATGTCGGTTTGTTTAGGTATCACACCTCATCCATTGAAAAAAAAAATTTTTCCAAAATTTTAAAGGTCATGATCAAATAGAGCATTTTTTAAAATTAATAATTTACATTTTTAGTTTTCATACCTTTAATTTCCAATAATTTTTCATATTCATCAAACAAAAATACTTCCTATATTAATCTATTAGACGTATTGAGTTGTTATTTTAGAGGTAACAAAGTTTATTGATTCATTGGTAATAATAACACATAATATAATGTAAGGAAATGAAAACTAGTTTGTTAAGAGCTATTGCTAAATAACTGTTTATTATAGTACTCATCATCAACCCACAATAAATCGGGTTTTATCTAATGTAATTTATGATTTAATGGAAATTATACCACATTTAATAGAATACAGATGACTTATAATATATAACTAAATTACATTGTTTGATAAGGACGTAAGTTTCTATTAAATAAGTCAGTGTGAATGCAATAAAATGACAACAAATATTTGTGTCAATCTATATATGCACTTCTTCTCGTTACCACCAGAAAATATGGCCAAAAAATATGTGGACCAAAAATGCTGGTCACAATGTTATGTTTGTGGAATTTGTTGTGTAATCAACAAAATAAGAATCTTTGGCCTTCCACGCAACTCTAATTCTTCTTCTTCTATCTGGCGCTACAACCCCGGCAGGGTCCTGGCCTTCTTCAACATCGTTCTCCAACCAGACCTATCTGCAGCTAACAATCTCCAGCTTCGAACCTGAAGAAACTTTAAATCATTTATTGCTGCATCTTCCCACCTGGACTTTATCCTCCCCGCTTTTCTCCGTCCTCCAGGATTACCATTTAGTAGTTTCTTTGGAACACGTCCCTCAGCCATACGTTGCACATGTCCAAAC
>JANSTX010028765.1:7885-22040 GCA_027564355.1 Penthetria funebris | reverse complement strand
AGCAGAATGTATTCGTACAAGCTCCAATTTCAACTTGCTTAGGTGCATAATTAAATAGTAAAAATAAATTCTGATTTACAGTATCTATGGTTTGGTTTCTTTTGGATTTACAGATTGTACGCCAGCTAAGCTTATGCGAAATTCAAATTACTATCATTGATCAAATAGATAGATAACTACATCTTCGTATCGCCATATGTAAGAACATAAGGTGTCAACAAACGGTCGCCATTATTCACGATTTATGGTCATTACATTCACTCAGTCCATTCCCTAACACTGCTACCAGACACTTAAATGACGATTCTTCGTCCGATCACACATTCTAATACCCTGGAGAATCCAGTTTAGTGCACATTTTGTAATATCACCGACTGATCAAAAAATGTTAGGTGTGTACCTCTGAGGTATCTACTATTGACATAAAATTATTTGAATTTGTTACACAATGTTATTTGACACCTTCACCGTTTACAATCCAATACAAATAATATCGATAAATAAATAAGTTTTATTAAATTTGTCAACTTATAGACTTTTTGAAATTTGCGACTAACCTGTAAGTCTATTCAGCATATTAAACATTTGCCAATCCAACCATTGTCACCATCTATTGTAAAATAATTTCCCAAATATTGGAAGTCTTCTAGTTCATCTATTTCTTTGCCATTTAACGTCAAGGCCTAGTTTAATGTAATGTCCTATTTTAACACATCAGCCACATCAGTTAGGAGATTGTGGTTATCCAACATTTACATTAGAGGACCACTGATTTATCCAACCTTTACATTAGCGACTACTGATACAACACATGAAAATATCTGATCTCTTAATTCCAAAGAAACAGAGGGATAATTTTTTGTAAAAAAAAAACTTTCTCATGCCTTATGTCTACTCCACAGGGTACATAAATCTACACTATTTTTACTCTTTAATCTTGTTGTTTATTATTCGATTTTATTTCTTGTGTAATTACTCTTCAGCAAAACGACTGTCGACACGAAAATGCATAACCAAAACGGTATAATGACAAAGAATAGGTATAAGGTTAATCACAATGCAGACCTATATAAATTGTGTTTTATATAATAAAATATATTGTGTTTTTTAGTTGTTTAATTAGTAACGAATTAAGAACACAAGTTATTTTTTTTTTTTTTCAAATTTTATTTATTTTCGCAAAATCATTAAAAACTATACTTTGTTCTTTTTTACACCATAGTCCTTAAAAGTGCATTGATTTTGTTTTCACGATTACCAAAGTCACCACCATCAACATAATGGTTATTCTTCTTGCGCCAACCACCATTTGGTGTATTCAATTTGAATGGCCATAAAAAGTTGGATGCATATTTAAAATTCTTTCCAACTGTAAATATTTCATGTACCAAATCTTCAACACATTGGATATTACGATTCTTTAATTTACGTTCAATACAGAAATTATCTGTAATTGGAATACGTTGTCCCTTATGCTAAAGAAAGAATGAAAATTGTTTTTTTTTTTTTTTTTTAAATTAAAAATAAAAAAAATCTCACATTTTTTAATTTTTTTATCTTACCTTTACAAAACCTCTTTTATAGATCAAATGACGTACTGATTTCAAATTTGGATAGCCCCATGTAATGTACGGTTCAGCAATACGTAACATATTAATTGTTGCTTTATTCAATTTAATGAATGCACCATTATTGATTTGTCGTAAACGGAATAATTGCAATACTTTACGTACTTTTGGTGCAACCTTATTAATACTGAAAAAATTAAAAATCAAATTATTCTTAAATATTTAAATGGATTATAATATATAAAGAAGATGCTATGAATATAGCAAAACGTTACAGAAAGATTATCACAAATTGTACAATGATTAAGAGATTAGTCAAAAAAAAAAAAAAAAAAACTTGTACTAAACAACACAGACAGAAAACAGTAAATGTTTCAAATTTGCATGTGACGTCAAGTTTAAACTCAAATAACTGTAATTGAAATTTGGCAACTAGAAAAGATAGGAACAATCATCATAATTGTCCAGTTATACATTTAAAAATTTCAAGAAAGTGGCTACTTGTTGTTGAGTTGCTTTTTCAACCAACACACCATTCGTCACCGATAAAGATAACCCAACACAAGATTAATGAACGTGAAATACGAATTTATTGCATGGTAAAATTTTGGTTACAATAATTTGAAAATAGATCCGAGATATCCACAAATATGGTGCAAGCATTTGTAAAATTTACAAACTTTTTTTTGTCGCTAAAGAGCAAAAGAAGATTGAGCACCAAAAGTGACATAACATAAACAAACATTTGGTAAATTATATTTAACATTTATTTTAGAGGTAAATAAAAGATATGAGCAACTCCTGGATGTTGCCTGGCCAATACATTTATCACATTCATAAGATACTAAAGTGATGGCATAAAAATTGCACTATTTACTACTTAGGTATATAACAACACTGTATTGAAGAATAAAAAAAGTAGTAATTATCCACAGTTATGGATTTTTAAAATTGGAACACTTAATATTTACAAATAATAATTTTTGAAAAACTCCAACAAACAACAAAGCACAATTTTTTGTTTATGTAAAAACGGAAAATTTTTGTAAAAAAAAAAATATAACCTAAAAATAAAAATTTCATCAATTTTACTTACCCTCGGATACGCATAACAAATGCTAATCGTTCCTCACCGGGAATATAATAGTTTCCTTCTTTTCTAGCGGCACGTCTTTTGTCAATTTCCCTACGTTCGGCCTTAGCATACTCCTTGGCATATTTCTCAGCACGTGAAAAATTTTCACGAATTCTCAATTTAATTACTCGACGTCTAAGCAAATTACGTTTTGATATTGCGAAGCGTGCACCAAGTCGTTTTTTGTCACCTTTTAATCTTGTTTCAGGTACAACCGGGAGTTTCTTGAGTCTGCCCGGAGCAAGTTTTTTTTTACCTGGATCAACCTAAAATTTACAAAATAAACAATTAACTTCTTTATTCACAAATTTTATTTAATTAATTTTATATTTAATTTAAAAACAAAAATTTTATTTTATTTTATAAGAAAATAGCCAACTAACCATCATTTTAGCACGTTGTCAGAAAGAAAAGAATTCCAAAAGGAAGTTAGTCGTGATATTGGCATTAATGAAATGGAATTTTTAATGTTCATGATTCATTGTTGGCAAATTTAAAAAACAAAAAATCGATGCTTTGCTTGCTAGTACTAGATTAACTACGAATTATTTGTTTTGGAAAATTCTTAACATTATACAATATTATTTATGTTAATTAATTATTATTATAAATTATCAATATAAATATAAATTTATATTTATATACATAAATATATATATATAAATATATATATACATATATATGGATAAATAATTAACTAAAGAACAATATTTTCAAAATATGGAAGTCATCATTTGAATGAACGCTCTTTTGAGAAATAAAGTCGATTTTCATATCGAAATATAATAATTCACAAAAAATTAAATTGTCAAATTACTCGAAATGATTCACCAGCCCATTTATTCCTTCTAATGCAGTCAAACAGTAAAAGCGTGTATAAATTTTATTTTGTGTTTATTTTCGGTTAAAATGGATATTTAGTTTGCGCTAAGTGCAATTTGCACCCTTTGCAGGGAAAAATAAATAAATTATGTATGCAATTATGTAAGTATTATATATTTATAATTGTACTTTAATAAATATAAAATTAACATGACGTCATGTAAATGGAATGTGGACACCCATCTTTTTATGGATATTGTACATTACATTGTACGTACGGTAATGTCCCATTTAACTTTACTGCAAATTCAAAAAAATAATTTGTTTGTATTTATTTTATTTTCCGATAAGAATTTACATGTGTTTATTAAATTTAATATAAATTACCCATTACTAAAATTTGGTTAAAATGTCCAAACTGATGCAATTCATAATTAGCCATTCTAAGTAATCAATCAATAGTTTAATAAATAATTTTCTTGTTTTTTTTTTTTTTTTTTTTAATTGAAGCCCAGATTGATATTGCAATTGTAATTGTTGTTTTTAACCAAACAGCTTTTTTTGTTTTTGTTTTTTTTTTATTGCATTCGCGAGTAAATGTGAAAGTAGGTTGAAATAGAATTGATTTTATTGGTACATTCTTGTATGGCGAATCTAATAACATCTAAACGAATGTGAATTTTTTAAAATATCTAATTGATTTTTATTACAATATGTTCTTTCTTTAGAATAAATCATATACATATCAAAATATTATTAATCATATGATTCAAGTTAGGTCATGAATTTCGCAATGTATTCAATTCTAGTTCTAGTTCTATTTTAGTTATGTACAAAATCATTCCATAATGTGACTAACTTTTTTATTCTAAATGACAGATGTTATTTTAATCCACATTATAGTGTTGTAAATCAGGCATATATCCTGTAGAATTTAAGAGAGATTACTAAAAAGAATAATTATTTCCACCTTTACTCCATGCATAAGGATAGGATGTCAATGAACGACCGTCATTGTTCACGATCTCTGGCCAGCACCTTCACTTCGCTCTATTCATTTTCACTGGTACTAGCCTCCTTAATAACGGTTCTTTTTGACCAGATCTTCTAATATCCTGAGGATTCCAGTCTAGTGCATATTTTGCAATATCACCGATAGGTCACTTCAGTGTATATGATTAATCCAATTCCACTTTCTTCAGTTGAAAAGACTCCATTCAGTATACCAAACATTTACCAAGCCTTTTATATCCGGAACCATACATCTGATTCAGCACCATCATTAATTGTCAAACAACTTACCAAATATTAAAAGTCCTCTACTTCATCTATTTCTTTCCCGCTGACTACAAGTGAATATCTCATTGACATACGGATCATCATTAGTTGCGTCTTTGAAACATTGATGTTTAGACCAATTTGAAAGGCAATGCTATCATTTTATTTACTTTTATTGTAATTTAGTTTTTGTTTTTTTTTTCTATGAAATCTAAAAATATCTTAATAATTTAAACGCTAATATATAGATGATCTGTTAACGTTTGATGCTATTCGAAATTAACACATTAATCGTAATTGTAATTCAAAACAATGTGACTGTTTGATCCTTTGTTATAGAACTGTATACTACATTTTCATTAACTTGGGAGGACTGCATTCAATTTGATGAATAGTAACAGAATATTATATTATACCATCTACTTTCTTGTGTTATTCAGTGTACATTCTCCTATTTTTCAATATATTTCTTCTTGAGTTTACCAGTTTAATTTCACTTTCACTTACGATAATCTTCAAATAACATGAACCTGGATTGTTTTATTTTACCAGAAACATATGTTTGTTCAAATGTGAAGCAATTTTATATACCTTGTCAGAGTCAAAAGATTCGAATACCTGATTTATTTGCCCATATATAACAATAGCAATTGCCTATCACAATATACAAACCCTACTGAAGTCATTCCATTTAATCTCTAGATCTTATTGCCTATTGATTATAAGATGATCATTTCTTTCCTACATGTGAAACCACTTTATGTTTAAAAATATATAATAAATAAATATATCAAGTGTACTAAGTCACAATTTAAAAATATTATTCATATTTATTTATTTATTTTTTTTAATAGGGCCGCCATGGCATCTTTTGAAGATCAATCTGTGTTTACAACACATAACTTAATAAAAAACAATATAATACCATCTATTGAAATATCAATACCATTGATAAATTTTTTGAACGAGGATTTTAATATTATAAATTATGGAATCTTTAAAACTGCCGTTCGATATAATTTGGGAGGGCAAAGCGGAACCACCATCGCCCTTCCAATTAGCTCTTGCTAATTCAGAGGATATACTAATATTTGACGATAATTTTGCTAATGGTAATTTACTCTTATTAAATAATCTAATTTTGTTGGTTTAAATTTTATTAATTTTCATTTTTTATCTGGCAGACTTTTTACTTAACGATGACTTAGAAACAACCATACATTTTAATAATACAAACAGTGCAGAGCAGCTTCTCTTGGAACTTCAGGATGAAATTTTGATAGATAATGACGATGGTGAGTACATAGTTATACGATGATGTTAATATTTTTTTTGTTTCCTTTATGTATTTTTTAATTAGTATTTTGCCATTATGTACATTTTGTTACATATTGTGTGTGTGTGTGTTCTTGGTTTTAAAATTTAAATTCGTAATTAAAGTACTCATTTATTGTATCTAAAATTCTTTGAACAGCTGAAACTGAAACTTACATGTGTTTAAAAAATGAAAATACAAAGTAATGTTTACCAATTTTATTACAGCTTAACTTGATCTAGTTCTCGTTTTGCTAATAATAGTGAATTGAGCTGTTCCTCGTACTTGATGGGGTGTAAAGTAGAGAATCCTACTTATGAATACAATATCAAAATAAATTACCACAAAGTACTCCAACTGTTGATTAGTACACAACTTTCTTTCACTAGTTTACAGTTTTTTTTTTGTGTATTACATATTGCATATGATTGTTTAACGGCTTCCTTCAATCAGAAGAAAACTGTAACTTTTGCATTTTTTGTATTCGCAAAATTTTTATGGTAACCAAAACTAAATGCTTTTTATGTTTTGTCTATGTGGAAAGTGACTACAGATTTATATCGGAATACTAAAAATGTGTATTAATCGCAAGATTTCTGTATATAATATGATATAGGACAGTTGATACAGTCCATATTTTACAAATTTTAAAAACTATAATACATTTTTAGATTTTACTTGTTTAATTAATAGCATTAAATTTATTTTAAGTTTTTTTCTTTTTTTTTAATGAACCAGAAAGTTATTAAATCGATGATAATCGTGAGTATTAATCACATAACTTTAACTATACCTGCTGGCTATACAGACACTAACACAACATATTTAACATTTATGATAATTCATCGTGAATTGTAAATAATTTTTTAGTATATTTTGCTAAGTAATTAAAAATTTTCATAAATATGTAAAAAAATATTAATTCCGACTCCCGTGCATTGCTATTATTGTCGTTATTTTTAGAGATATTCAGGTTCCCTCGTTCAATTTCACACAAACTGTATACTGGGCCTAATAAAGGATTTATGAAATTAAAATGACAATTAAGTTAAGGTTTTTAAAAATCAGTTAAAAATTATTAATTAATTAGGTATAAAAAAAATACCTCATATGCATAATTTATAGTGTTAAGCAAGTTTCTAATATTTCTCTGTTTACAACAATCTCGTACATATTTCGAAATTCGATGATCTATTTTCTGATTCCATTTTAAAGTATAGGTCAAGAGAAAACCAAAAACTTATCCATTATTATCATGTTCAGTATGTGGTATACTATTACAAGTAGTGTTCCCCAAAAAAAAAAAACTGTAACTGTAGTGATTTTCATTTCAACGGAATTGAACAACAAAATATGCAGCTTTATAAATTAATGCATTTTTACCTTCATAATTATTATTATTTTAGTATTTTATTTTATTTTCATGTTGTTTACAAATTGAATATCAATTTTTACAGCGAAAATAAGTTGAAATGAATATTAAATATATAGTTAAATACTTACTAATAATTTATTTATATTTCAATTACTATTTGTAATTAAACAACTATTATACTCGTATATTTACTAAAGATTATATAAAAAAATAAACTATAAATGGTGGCAGATGTTTTCAATAGTTTTTTCAATTGATTTTTTTTTTAAATAATTTACTTGCCTATATTAGTTAATGTATTTTCTGAATGAAGATAATATAGAAAATATACATCGCACACATCTAATTGATTTTATTTTGACCCCTTTTGATCAGTTGCATAATGTAAAAGATATTTCTAAATTACTGCAAGTTGTTTTAACTCAAAAAATACATAGTAATGTATACACTTGTATTTTGCTATTAATTAGTTGCTATGGCATGTTAGTTAAATAACAATTGAAGATTTAGCAGCTTTATTTTAAATATTTACCTTATGTATGTAAATTACAGCAATCATATTAAACTACGAGTGGCGTTGATATTATATTACCAAATTGTAACTGTTGTCATTTCACATTTAAATGTATTTGAAATTGTCCAATATTGTGGCCGTCTTAAATTATTATGCAAATATCTTTGAACATGTTTCTAGGCCGATAATACAGCGGGTGTTTGATGAACATTAATCTATTGGCATTGCTTATTGTAGCACGAATCTGATCAGAAATGAAAAAGTTAGAATATCGAAAAACATAAAAACATAAAATATTTACAACGACCATTTTGACAAACTTACGTACCAAAAAAGTAGTTGATCCTTTATCGATGTTATATCGACTAGTATTGCAATAAGTTTATACATGATGATGTAGAACAATGCTTTGAAGCAAAAATCTTTGAAAGAACAAGTGTTCACCGCTGTTGTCCATTCGGTAAATTGTTTGTTTGTACGATAATTGCAGATTGCCTGTCGACATCACATCAAAATTTTTACACTAATATTAGGCTAACATTGTGTGCAAATTTTACGTTGCTAGGTATACGACATATATGATATCTGAGATACTGTGATGGTAGCAAAACTTTTGGTCAGAATGAATTAAACTAAACGACTTTTATAAGTTAAATATCTAAACAATTGTATTTTTTGTCCTACTCGTAGTCTAACAAACCACCTTAATCCATTGAGGGCACTGGTACAATTAGAATGAATTTTCAATTATAATATTACTCAGTGATTTTCTGTGACATTTTAAACCTTTTATAATTACGGTACTCAACCTTCTGAAAATATTAGGGTACAAGTTTTAAAATATCGATGATTTGCATTCATTCAATATTATGATATTTTGACTTCTTTTTTTACTCGTATATGCAATGTGTAAATAATTTTATTTTTCTATATATTGCAACACAATTTAAATTAATTTGCATACTAGTTTTTATTGAATTTTATTATTATTATTAAAATTTTTTTTACTTAATAAATTTAAAACACATTTCAATATATGGTAATTTTATTTACTTTGTAGATTTAAAATATAACTAAGAAATATATAAACATATCACAAATTTCTGACATTCACTGATATCTAAATATTTTATTAATTAGCTATTATCTCATTATATTGCATATTTATCAATGTGTAATATATATTTATGTATAAATATTTAAATTGTAAATTAATTTGATTTGTAAAATTTGCAAAAATTTAATTTGTACTTCACATTCTTTCTTACCATTAAATAGCATGCAACCAAATAAAGTGCAATTTATTTAGGAATTGTGCTCGTATTTGTTGCTATATTGTTTAGGTTGTCCGTACAGTTATTACAATGACATTGAATGGGTATAAATTATACCCCGGTAATGTACCGTTTCAGGATGGAATATAGAATGCCAACAAATACAAATCTACTGAGTTTATCATGAGTAGTTTAATGGATCTTTGTGAATGTCACTAATGATGTTAATAATTATAGTGATGATGATGAAACCAATCAATTGTAGATATGTAATTGTATTTATTCAAATCATAAGTGTAGATTTTAATAAAGTCGCTAGTTTTTAACAACTAGATTTACCTTCTTTGTATAGTATTATAATAGTAATAGTAAATACAATAATATGATGCATTTATTAGGGATATACTGACGGTTCATACCTAGATTACTAAACCCATCTTTACTACCATGTGAATCGATTACAATATATGTCGATTTCTAACGTATGATCGTTGCTAAAAAATATAGTGTCAAGGTCTTCTTTGTTCTTGCTGTATGTGAAAATTATCTCACTAGCTCTCTACTTGACACTGAAAATGTATGTACTATTCTACTTAATTACTTTGATGAACAATGCACCAAACACCTATAATTCATTTTTTTATTTTTCATTCGGAATTTATTTTTTGTAACACAGTTGATGTTGCATCATCTTATCATCTTAACATTTACTAACAAAATTACTATAAAATTGACTTGAATTGAAACGATATATCCCCCCAAGTACGACATACCCAATAACCGCATTTTATGGTGATTGCTAAAACTATTAAAATTAAAGCAAATACAAAAGAGTAAATAAGTTGATGTGCATTTATCGTATTAATAAGTCAAATATGCAGTACAATCCTATTTCGGAATTTTCATTAGATCACAGGAAAATGTCTCAAATTAGCCTATATTGTAATTATTAAAATAAAATTTGCAATATATTAAACGTGTCGTCGCAATTAAATCGCATTAAGCAAATTCCAATCTCTATTACTAAAATATGTGATCTTGAAGAATATAAACACATTAATACGTCTTCAAATCACATTTTTATTGTATTATACAAAATAGTTTTTTTTTCTTCTTCTCGTCATCATTTTTTTGTCAGCATCATTTTCAATTTAGCAACATTTATAATATGTTAAAGTATATTAGAATAGATTGGTAGAGTTGATATTTAATATATATTAATTTCGAAATAAATAGCATAAGGTGATAATTTTGGAAGTTTACGTGAACTGATATTTTATTAAATCCTCAACGCACTTTTTTGTTGTTCCACTAACAACCCTATAAAATGCTAATTTATTAGCAGCCCAATTTACAAATCTGATTCACTTACAGTCAGGATTTTGAAAAATATTAACAAAAAAAAACGATATTTGAAAAAAAAACTGGAGATATTACGAGTTAATTTACCGAAATTAATAATTTGTTTAACTAGAGTGCTATAAGGCATTTTCCAGAATTTGACAAAATCATATTATGATCAAAATTGACTGATAAGATCGGAAGTTAACATTTAGATGTGAAGACAATGTCACAACAAGATAACGTTTCGACAATAAACCCTTTATAGAAAGTAAAATTTCGCATGTTCCACTTTATGTAATACATTGCCTTTCGGTTGTATATATAAATATACAATTAATAGAGAATCCTAAAGTAGCTAATGATTCAAAAAACTTTGTACATTTACGGAAGTTTTAAGAGTATTATTTAGTATTTAAGTGTGTTAAATTCATTATCTTTATTATAATGTTTTTATTTAACTTAAAACAAGATTCTAATATTAAAATTTAGTTGTTACATTCACAAATATAGTTCAATTTTATGATAACCTCTCTTACATATATACATATACGTACCAGTATATATGATTTGATTATAAGTTGATACTAAGTGGCTTAATATAATTAATTTATTTTATAGAATTATAAGTAAATTTTTCAAATTTTGTAGTACATACATTAATTTTATTTAATTAAAAAAAATATGTGATTTCCAGGATGCAACAATATATACTAATTCTATCATTATGTTTATTGTCATCATGTCAACCATTACTCCATACGATATTAGATAATATGCAAAAATAACAACCAAATCGACTAGACATTGTGACATTTGGTTGACAAATACGAAGCATATATCCTGTTTTGTTTCGATCACATGCCAGAAATTGGCATTAATTGTGGTCAAGTTATCGGTGACGTCACGAGGACGTAAAACCTGGGTTGATTATCCTGGATGTTAGAAGGTTACACCATTCGTAATCTAATATGCCACACATATTATTTTGATAAATAAAACTTTTAAATAATGAGAATATGGTAAAAAACTGAAATAATTGGAATAAGACCTTATCACGTTAATCATTTAAAATTATGATGATGAAAATTCCTGATTTATATAAGGTGACTTTTCCATTTGACTAAGCAATTTTGTTACAATTATCTATGAATACACATGTTAATCTACATACATACATGTATTAACTTCATGATGATAATTAATGAGTTTTGTTATCAAATGTTGTTAAAATCACTGTTTTATATAATCTATTAATAATCGCAATATTTTGGGAAATCAACAATGTCTTTAGACAAAGTTCAAGTGCTATACCATCTACTTGTTTTTATTTGACCATATTTAATTAACTAATAATATGTTTAATCATATTTTCTAAATTAAAATTACATATGATTTATTATTTAATTGTAATTCATAAAAGAATGAAATATATTTTGGGTAATTTGTCAAATCGCATCTTTAAATTACACACTGTTCGTTATCAGCTTTAATCATTGAGTTCAGATTAATTACCGTACAATACACAAATATTGTACGCTGGACACAGATTACGTTATTGTCATGATCGCAACGATTGATTTAAATACTAACTATATTTCAACTAATTGCCTGTGACTAGATTTATATTATCTGAATAGGAACACAAAATTGTGATTAAATTTATAATATATGCACTAAATCGCCCTGAATTCTGTATATATCTGACATTATTATTGCTGACATAATCTACTCATAATCTGCACATAGTTTGATTTCTGCGGTTCAGAATATAGAATCCTTTTAATATCTGTTAGGACACGAAAACACTAGTGTATGATTGAATTTAGAATATTTGAAATAAATCTGTCGTTTACTTTGAGTACAACTTATTTGACCATTACTGTAACTAGTTTGTTTTCGTCACTTCTCCTCTTCTTTTGAAGATCTACGTCAGTATAAGAACATATACAATTGCACTAAAAATATGTATATATTGTCAATAATGGCATGTGATCGTGAATTAAAAAAATATTCATAAATATCGTTTTTGACATTAAACTTTGCTACTATACTTGGTATCTGGTAAGAGTCGATTGGCATTCTATTTCGAATGTATATATTGGAGATTAAATTAACATGTTAGTGACCCGTTTTGTTTCATGAGGAGCATATATACATATCTAAAACATGATATTAAAAATTATCCTTGCACCTATATTTGTGATCATGTGACTAACATTTTCCGACGTAAATACATATCTGATGTAAATATGTTTCGGAAATTATTACAGCAAGTGGTTATTATCAAATTATATCATTCCGGTTTTCAATAACTTGAATATTTTGTTTTATTTTTAATATTTCTTTTTTTTCATTATCTGTTGATGATTAAAAGTCACAATCAAGTTTCGCTTTGAAATAATCTTATATCCATGTATAACAGAGTATTATAAACGAATTGTATTTAACATCAAATTGACAATAATTATGCTTAAAAAATCCTTGAAAATTTGTTTTTAAAAAAAAAATATCCGGAAAACTTAATAATTGTAATTAATTTAGTTTTGATCACCATATCAAAAATATTTTTTTTTTACGCATAAGATCTCAAATCATTTGTAATTATATTTTTTGTGGTACTTTCATAAATTTATCAGTTTATTAACCTTTACAATATTGCAGTATGAATTGATGCGTTTTATTATACTAGTACTACTACTGCATATATTGTCTTTTAAAATACTTATTTAAAACAAAATCTGTTAGTTTTATTGACTGAAACAATATAATATGGAAATTATATTCGATAGTATCAAAAATTACATGAAATTCATATGATATTTCTATCGTTTGCATTGGTATTTTATGTTCTTCTTTTATGATCGTTCAGATGTCATTATTTATAGACATTATCTACCATGCAGTTGGACTGAACTTGCAGGCGACGGGCCATCATAATTTTTTTTATTGATCATACCGTATTGCTATTGTCTTCTCTGCCGATCTATGAGTATTGGCCATAATGTTCATCACTACCTCTTTAAATCAAGTTGCTCCATCTACCAGCATCTTAGAACTTCGGGCTGATTTTTAAGGTTCTAAATGTTAACTAACTTGATGAAGATGTGTTTTCAGATTTTTTCACCATGTTTACAGTCAGTTTATTATTCAGATTGTAAACAAATGATAACTATTTTTATACATAACTTTGTAATCTGGTTTCGTCGGTTTCTGTTTGTTTTTCTTTTTTTTGATTTTGTATCCTTTCAGCTAACTATAAGCGATACACGGCTAGTGGAAGCTGTTTCCCCTGTTGTAAATCTAATTCTTGAGTTTTCTTTTTTTTAAACACTCGTCTGCTTTCTATATTATATGCTCATATTAAAATATATATAAATTCACACATTTTGATCACAGTGATCTGGGTGTTTTATTCTCCTCACAAAAAATTATGGAAAAAGATATTAAAAGTGTCTGCTAAGGCGTTACTATCATTTATAGCCAGTTGTTCAAAGACTGTTAACATGTCATGAATTTATTTACAAGCATTT
>JANSTX010028743.1:0-14578 GCA_027564355.1 Penthetria funebris | reverse complement strand
TAGGCTTCTTTCCAAATAAAATTTCTATTATGGAATCGAACTTTTCTCATCCTTTCTTTATTGATTAAATTATATATATATATATATATATATATATGTATATATATATCATTAAAATAGAGGTCATTCATTTTTATTGAATATTTATAGCATTTCTGTATGATAGTAGTCTATTCGATTTGAGAGACAGAATTTCAATTTTTTTGGTTATATAAACTTACACGTGAAAATAATTCCAAGAAGTTGTAACTAGTACAGGTTATATATAAGACGTGACCTCAATAAAATGACTATACTACTCGTTTATATATTAGGGTATAAAACAATAATATAATCATTATCATCATCGATGATACCGTCTGAAATGCATTGACGTATAAGACAAAGTATTGTATAATGTTAACATGACAGGCATTCATCGATAATTGGTGTATACCAGTTATAGAAGAATTTCTCTTAAGGGTTCTGATTAAGAAATTACTGGTATTTATGCTAAACGCAATCGTGAACCAAGTGCATTTATAGATAAATTCATAATAGTAACTAAAACAAACAGCAATATAAGTTTAGATTGTAATGTATATTGATGTTTGGATAGAGAAGCAAAATGCATACGAATTATCAGTTGTATTGTAATGAAGAGTGGAAAATGCGGTAAGGTTTATATAAACATGTCAAGGTCAATATAAGCAATAAGTGTCCTATATTGTCTGAAGTAGTTGCTTCTCGAATTAACAGAATTTGTGGTTCATAAAATTTTCAGAAAAAAACCACACTCCAAAGGGACACATAAATTTTTGTTTTTCCCGGCTATGCAATAAAATAAAATATACAAGAGTATAATATAAAAGGCAATTATTCATTGTGAAATCGAGATGCTTTTATACAACCCTTTGTACATACTATTATAATGTTGATCAAACACGTATATATATATTGAATTTGAAGTATACACTATAATTGAGAGATATCGATTAAATGAATGACTAAATAAATGATTTAATTAGAACACTAAGTTTATAGAAAGGGTAAAAAAAAAATATAAGTTTATAGAAAGGGTAAAAGACCTTCAATAAATTATATCAAATGTAAGAAGCGAAGTAATTTATAAATTATATAAATAACTTAATCTTTGAATATAATATAGTTTACGTAATTATTATGTTTCGATTACGAAATATATATTTTTTTAATACAACGTTGCTAATATACATGGCTCCCCATATGTGGGGGTTACCGGAAAGGAAGCGGACAATAAACGGTCGTGTTGGAGGAGGGTTACTATGCGACAGCGAGCAGTGACCATTCAAATCCAGATCTCAATAATAACAGTGAGTATGTGGCGATATCAAATAATCACAGTCAAAGTGTCAGATTGCCGAACATACAATACAAATAGCTCACAACAGCTAGAAGTACGAAATGATTTCAAGTGTCGTAAAGTCGGAGGTTAATTATATATATAGCAGCATACCTTTAAAGACTATAAATTAATATCGCTCAAAGTATTAGAAATTTAGCCTTAGATAATGGGTTGGATTTACACAATGTCGTTTCGGCACGAACATGGACAAAACTAAAATGGAAAAAGAATATATTGCGATTTGCTTGCTGGAATATAATATCGTTTAACAATAAAGATCAAGAATTGTTAATGGAAATGAAACACCATAAGATTGTTTTTTGTATGCCTGATCTGAAACGAAAAAAAAAGGCACAAATCAATTCTGTCTCATATATAGTGATATTTAATGACGTTAAAAAAGGATTTAACGAAAAAACACACTGAATAAAAATGAGAAGGAATTGATAGTATTTTATGCTAACAATGGCATAACACCAGAGGGTAACAGTCAAGTAGTGACAACATTAAAACAAACAGAAGTTTTCATCCCTTATCCAATTTTGGATGTAAGTCCTCGTTGTTGTGTTAAAGTAGGTACAGATCATATGCTGAATACATAATGACAATATAACGCAAATTAGAAAGGAATACTGAAACCGTTCTAGTAACGACATGGAACATGATTTGTATGATGGACAAACAAAATTAGAACTTTCTCAGAAATGCAAAGAAGCTGAATATACACAAAATTCATTAGTATATTCGCTTAAGCATGTGTTTCACATTTCCAAAATTTATTTACTAACGCAGAAGATTTTCATTTGACACATACAAGGCACAGAGTTCAACATAATAATTTTTATGTTAACCAACACCTGCAATATTAAAACATTGAAAAAAAGAAAATCTCCTGGTATTATGTGTCTGAAATATGGTAGAGACAACCTAATTTCTGAGATTGTTAAACTGTTCAAAAAATTACTTAAACGTAATGAGATAACCACAAATTTGGAGAACTAGTGTAACAACCTGAAGCAGCCCAGTTTACGAATATACAGTGCATATAATGACATATGGTGCCATAGCATAATTTGCAGATTTTTTGCAGATACAATTGTTTTGACGAATATATAGGCTGAAAAATGGAAAAGCAATTAACAATTTACGATGGAAATGTACGGGTGTTCGAAAGGAAACAGTGCAATTATTCGTAAAATTTACCTAACCATTTATGTCTCGATGTATAAAACACAATGCAATTGCCAGAGTAAAAAAAAATCTTAAATTGGAAACCGCAGTATACAAAATTTGGTAAAAGTGACGATTAAATTTTAAATTCTATTAAGTATTAATACACAATTTGTTATAATTATATACATGAAATTATTTGTCACTCAATAGTATAATAATATATATATATAGATGTTATATCGTCTATATATTTTGTGGAACCTATTTAAAATCCACAATAATTTGAATGAACAAGGAGTATTGTTAATAAAACCACATTGCTACATTGTGGTTTTTCAAACAAATAATGAACATTTTCAATTTCTTTATACATGCGAGTACATATAAATTCGGATGTATTTTCAATGTTGATTTCATATGAGAGTATAATAGTGGTATAGTAAAAAATAAATATTGATTTAAATGAAAATGAAAATATAAAATAAAAAGACTCATTCGCTGAATTAAAATATTCTGAATTTTTCAATTATTAAACTTTTAAGAATCAATATTAATAAATTGCTCATTTGTGTGATTTTGGCGAATAGATTGGCTGATTAAAATACCTTGACACAGCTTGGCGTGAGGAACTGGTACAGAAAACAAGATCTAAGTAATTATCATAATATCTCAGAACTTAATCTACCATTCAAATATTGAAATGGGTATATTATTGACTACATACATTTTACAATTGAAAAAAATTAGTAATATTTGTTGGGGTTGACCGTTAATGAGAAATGAATTTAAATATACAGTAATCTAGCAGAAAACAAGATAATCATGGTGATATTTATTCGCATAACCATATCAGCATATAGATAACAAATTGAAAGTTTTAACAATGGTACACTACACTTCTTTGTTTAAGTCTAGTTTTACTATCCGGTAGTATCCGGCACGTGATAGAAATAAAAAATAGTTACAATGTTGAATACATATTTGTATTCATTCAGTTATATATATATATAGATATATATATGTATATACATATCTGAAGAGAGTGATACTGAAAAGCACGTACCAGATACAAATTTAAAATTCCAAGACCGATTCGACGAGTTTTTCAATTCTAATTAAAATCGTCTTTATTTTAATTAAGTGATAATTTTGTTTAAATTTCTTTTTAAAAACATATTAAATTTTGAAAAAATGTGACGATATTTTTCATGTCGTGTCGTGTATCCAAGAAAAAGACTTACTTGAGATACTTTTTAGATTTGTTCGTGCATTTCCTTTTTTTTTGGTTTTTTTTATAGTAAAATTCTTTTGTTTATTGTTATTAAGAAAATTATTTAACTGTATTTATTCCTTGAATTAACGTAGTCATCTGTATTAAATTCCAAGTAACTTTATGCCGTCCTCAATACACTAGGTTTGATTAATCAATTTTACAGATACCATAGAAATAATACATCATATCAACATCATCTTGACACACATGTATATATAATTTTATTATATAATTAATAACTATTTCAAAGGTGACTGCATATTAATCCTATAATTATGATTATTGTCGAAATGATGATAAAATGAAATCGATTTTTTGTATGCATTGAATTATGTTATGGACGGGCGAGTAATGTGATGGGACTGTATGTGGGAAAAAAAAGAACGGAGTAATGATTAAGGACAAAGCAATATTTGCAAATGGTAGGCGATGTTCGCGATATCGATTACCAGAGCGAAGTGAGTCTGTTGAACAATGTCATATATTTAATAATAGTGAATTATACATTTCTTTATATAAGAGATAATTTAAATCATTAAACGACAATTTTAATCATCCAAATTGCATCTCATAATTTTTATTAAATCAATTATGTAATTGACAATTTAGCATCGCACACATTTTAAATTAGTATACCAAACTCAAGATAACACCTTTCATGATTTGAAAAAAGTTCTTGATCGATAAACGAAAATATTTGCGGTCTTATGCCATTAACAGAATATAAGATGCAGAACAATGTATTTCTATTGCATGTTTTATCAGGCAAAATTTGAATTCACCACTTGAAGTTATATTCTGATCTTAGTTGAAATTATGTTGTGCTCTTGCAATATTTGACAAATTGATTTAATCACATACTGACCACATACCACATAATTCGCAACTTAAATACAAGCATCCAGTTTTCCATAATAGACTATGTAATTTTAATTTTTGAAAATATATTCAACAATTGCTAGATTAGCAGGGAACGTAGCTATAACGAACACTACGAGAGATATATAAAATTGAATTTACAAAATTTTACTAAAATAATAATATTAAATATTAAAATTTTATTTTTTTTTTACTCAGTTCTCATAAAGTACTATGCGGAAATATTCAAAAATTTTCTATATGAAGGGAAAATAGAAGATTAAATAATATTATATAATACTATTGTGGAACTAGTTCAGCTATGAATTTAATATTCAAAATTAAATATTCATTTTAATATTCAAAATATGTTCAAAAACTCATATGGATATAATCCTTTGCAATAATTCGTGGCAATTTTCAGGATTATATAAGATTTAAATAGCTTTTTGTTACCTAAGCAAATATACTGTAAGCTTTTGACTATCCTTAATTACAGAATAATCCTCTTAAATATACGTGTGTGTGTGTGTATGTGTATGCCATTACTGGTGGATTTATTTAAAATAGAAAATAGAAAAAAAAAATCCCATAAAATATGGCAAAAAAAAGAAAAATAAAGCTATAATTTCGCTACACACCAGTTTTATGCATAGTTAGTTATTCTGTTAAATAGTAGAAAAATTCAATTTTCATTTTATATCGTTTTATTACATTAAAATATCTATTGAACTTATTAGGAAAATTAATGACTTGAAAGAACAATCCAACTTCAATGGTAAAATAAATTTATTTAGTATTAATAAATAACTTCCAATTCGTAATTTCTACAGAGCGTGCACGTTATAGAAGAATACTTGTAACTAAAAACTAAATGCGTGCTGTAGAAATTTTAAAACATACATTGATTAGAGTATAGGTTTTAACGCTAGAATTATAACATTTAATGTTGATCACATATTAGTAAAAGTAATGAATGGAGTGATGGATTATCATCGAAGTTACTTAATTCATCTTTACTTGTACGTGGTTTCATCGGTAACTCGCTATCATGATTTATATCAGTAATGACATGTGGCGGCATGTGATCGAGACTCAAAAGCTGGTGCTAATGTCGTGATTATCAACTACTTGAAAAAACATCTCAACAGCAAAAGAATTATTTACCACACTAATGAAATATTCAAATGTGAAATATTTATATGAATGATTCGATATTTTCCAGTTGGAAAATTTCAATTATAGTTATATGAGTTTACATTTCATGTTATATGTTTATTATAAACGGCAAGAAACATCATAATGTCACTCTATACACGCTTGAGTCATAAAGGTTAAAAAGATGATGATGACATATTAGAAATAATTTAACATCATAGTGTCACTATGTATACTAATGTGGTCTATCATAATGTAAATACTTTATCAGATAATGAATTAATTGTTTTGAAGCCAATTATAATATAAAAAATGTTTAATTTTATGTGATAACTGAAAAGAATATAATTTTATTTACAATTATTGCTGATAACTTTTAATTTAAATTTTCAATAGTCCTTCAATAAATCTAATAATTTTAAAAGAAGTATTTATATGCATGGTTAGTATTTGGTTCACGATAAAAATAACTATGTACAAATGGAAAACAAATTAAGCAGGTGCTCTATATAACGATCAGAAACGATAAAAATAAAATATTATTTAAATTTTAGTCACGTTTAATAAAATGAATAGATTTTTCTTTTACCATGTCCCAACATTTAAAAATGGTGTAGAATAGACCAATATTTGATTTTAGTTTACTTTAGTATGGTGCCCTAAATTCCAGCACATTCGGTCTATTGTTGTATACTGTACTGAGTAAAAGAATCCACTACTCCCTTAAATATGTTAAGGAATGTTACTAATGATTTCTTGTTCTGGGTATATTACAAAATTTTCTTATCTTTCTTCACGAGAGACAATCATCCGGAGTAATATTGAAGGCTAAAATCAAAATAAATATTGAGAACAGTTAAAAACTAGCACCTCCAATTATCAATATAATCATTCAAAACAGATTAATGTCTACTCAGTAATATGACTGACTTGATTATTGTACTAATTCTATAAAGAAGACAAAAACTTGTGAGGAATTTAATTCAAAGATAAGGAGACCAACACCGAATAAGTAATAAAATAAGAAAGAAAAAAAATAAGCTGAAGAATATAAGATTCTCATTAGATATTTTCGGAATTCAATTATGGAAACGCAATGAAATATGTGAGACTATCTGAAATAGAGAATATAATTCAACACCTAAGTCTAAGAAAACTGGCAAACGTAAATTCAGTGAGTCTGAAGTGGATATATCAGACCATGAGAAAATCGAAGCTAATGAAGAGGCTAATGAGCCGGTTTTACTGAACCATTATGCGGGTATTATACATTCGGAAGTGAACGGTAAAACTACTGGTATAATGTTACATGTCACCAACTAGGCAAAAAAAAATCTATGCAACTCTACTGCTGCCATACAACACAAAAGTTGATTGTTGGGTTGGTTAAAAACAACTTAAGAACTATCAGTACCCATACACGTTTGAATAAAACATCACATTTTTAAAATTGGTAAATGTGAAGATTATATTTGTAGATATTGCAATAATGAAAATGAAACTTTCGAGCATATTCTATGTGAATGCGACTATCTTGCTAATAGAAGAATGCAATACTTGAAAGAATACAATTTGCATCCAAAAGACATTTCGAATTAACGAAACCCAGAGAAATTATACACTTCATTAGCATACTGAACCTAACGTAGGCATAAAAACAGTTTGGGCATTCACAATAGAAAGGGTCGTGGTGGTGGTGGAATGTAAAGTTCTAATGAGAATATATTCATGGATCACTTTAACTTTTAGGATTATAATTAGTTTTACAAACGTGATAATAGGATCGAATAAAAGCTTGCCACATAATTTCGAACATCATGAATTAGAATTGATTTCGTAATGAAAAACTTCAATTATCAATTAAGAATGCATAAAAGTGTATTTAAAACGAAAAGTTTTCTAATACGAGTATATTTAAATTATTATGCATATTCTAATACTTAATATGATTCGGTGACTAGAAGCGAAATTGTGGAACACACTTATATTATACTCTGTTACACTTTCCATGAACCAGATTGTATATATTGACTATTTTGAGACATACATTAGAAATTACAGATTGATATTTATATTAATGGAATCAATAAATTTGGTAATAACCAATTGTCACAACGTTTCTAAAATTAATTTGTTGAAAATAAAAGATAATTCTGAGTTTGTGTTCAATTGTAGAATATTGCAATCAAATTTGATCTTCCTTGCTGCCGGTAACGTACCAATCAATTAACATAAACATGAAAAGTGAGGGTATTTTGTCGTATCACTTCAGAAATCAACATTATTTAACTTATGAATTGATTTTATTGTAATGATAATATTATTTATTATTAAATATATTTTTAGTATTATTTTCAATTACCATACATGCATTTTTAGTGAATAACAAAATTACGAACTGTCATTTTGAATGCATAATTTATCCATTCTGTTTTTCTCAATTTTAACCTTTAATCATAACAAAAATTTCATATTTTAAATTTCCACCATAACTCACTAATTGAATAGAATTCATAAATATCAATAAACTTAAATAATTTGTGTTGAAAACATTGGAAAATTCATTATTGTTAATTATAATGAGAAAAAATATTCGAAACAGTGTGTTGTAACAACAAATGTCATTTTAGTAGTACTAAGTTTTCGATGTTTTTTCAACCGGTTCATGAAAATTTCAATGAACTGACATTTTGTATTTAACCGCTTAAAAAATTCACTGGAACGTACTCTAGGGCGAAGTAAATATTTTAACAAAGAAAGTCATAAAAGTGGTGTTGTTTGTCCGCATATAACAGCTTTGTGATGTTGTTTAGGAAAAGTCATTTAATTTTTATTTTATTGTTTTTTTTTTTATTATAAATCAATTAGTAATTCATTTAAATATAATAAATTAGTGTTATTCAATATTTAAAGTATAACAAATTAATATTATTATAAAGTTATTTGTACATAATTGATGGTTATTTAATGTTTTAAATTTTGATAGTTTATATTACCTAAAAAACAAAAAGGCGCCAAATCGTTCTACCTCCTACGTAGAAATTTATGGCATCAAACATTTGCTTAGTCAGTATTTATTCAAAATAATAATTAAAATATAATTTAATGTTTTTATAAAGTTTTTATTGTAGTTAATTTTGTATAATATAATTTTTTCCAATTTTTCAATTATAGAAAACAACACAAATCAATGCGACCAATATGATGATTTGAAAGCAATGTGGGAACGCTATGATTTAACACTAAAATATAGTTGATCAACGATGGAAAAAGGCGCAATTTTACAAGTGAGTAATTTTATGTAATTTAAAAACCATTCATTATTTTGTTGAATAACAATTGTTGACGTTATTTGTACACACCATAACCAGTGTGATTGCAGTTAGGTTATGTTTCATTTTATTTGATTAACTAAGAATATTTTTGCAGTTAGTTTTTACTTGATACTTATCAATTCTCATTTTCTTGCATCTATTGTACTATTCTCTATTTAGTTCCCTGAATACGCTAGAATGATAAAATACTATATTACCAAATTTCTACGATTATATACTTTGTGCCTTTAATTTACTTTCCACTTAGCACCTTGTCTATATCCGTCTTATTGGATAGGTACCAATACTAGTTTTGGTAGATTTGTTATTTATTTTTTTTTTTTGTAACATAATGTGCAATAAGTATGCCAAATTGTATTCTATTAATGCTAGAAGCGCCGTCTAATTATCTGAGAATATCGTCATTCTTTTATTTTGAATGCCCATTTTAAGACCAGAAAAAAAAAAAATGAACAACATATAAATTAACATAAAAACAACAAAAATTAATAAAATTATTATTTTTCTGATATTATATTTTTATAGCTAACAAATAACTTACATCATCTGCTTTACAAATATCAACTAAAGGTGGTAAACTTTTTGAATGATTAACAATTTCATGTGGTTCTGATACACTTCGAGCTCTAGCCCTACTACGCTTATTATTATTATCAACATTAATTAATTTACAATCTGCTTTTGCTGAATTATCAAAATTATTGCTTTTACTTTACAATTACAGCTAAGATCGCAGTTTGTTAGAATTGATGGTTATAGTGTTTGACACTGCTGCTTAGTCTTTTTTGGCGGGATTTCATTTATGTAGAGTTTCTAAAGTGGTTTCTTTTACTTTGTTATAAATTAAGATTTATCTATTTGTAGATAAGACATTTATTTTCTTGCGATTTCAGATGTTCTCATCAATTTGACCATATGATGATGTGTACAAAAGATTTCAAATATTTAGGTGAATATTTAGTGTATCTGTAATTATGTATTTTATTTATATTTCACTAGAAAATTAGTTAGAGTTGCAACTTTTTAATGATGATCTGTTTTAAATTTTTATATTTACTGATGGCATAACACATCTGTATAAACATAGATTATATTTTGATTTAAAAAAAAAATTTTTGTTGCTGCTATCTCATGATAATTTAACTTGTACAAGTCTAATATTTCTTTCATGAATTTTCACGATATCGGGGTGGTATATGTTGTTTTCAGTTCTGTCTGTTTAAATGAAGATTAATTAGAGGTATGTTTATCAATTTTTTGTTCCCTTACAATATAAAATTTAAATACTTTTTCTACATTATTATTTGTCTTATATGGGTTGTAATTGTATAGAGTTGCAACCATATATTATTTTCGTTGAAATTATGGGGAAAATATAAAAAATAAATGAAAAGAAAAACGTTATAAAGCATTTATCTTTAGAAAAACTACACAGAGTATACATTAAAATTTTCTCAACATCTCTTATCATGAATGCAAAATTACATTTTCCACAGTCTAGTCTTGCAATTTATATTTAAATTTGCACACGGAGCCCAATTACAAAAAAGATTTATATATATATATATTTATGTATCCTATTCATTAATCTACATAAAAACATAAAATTTTCATTTTACATTCATTACTGTTTATGTATGTATATATAATTTGAGTATATATTATGTTTTATGTTGTACAATACATATTTATATAGTATTCAAGTGCATAATAATATGTAATATATATATAATATAATATGTTTAGCAATTTAATATTCAATGTTAAAAAATTATAATTTTTAATTAATGGAATAATGACAAAGTGCATTACTTGTGCAAGTCACAAAAACTTAGTCATTCTTTGACTCGTGAAAAATGTACAACATATCACAAGAGTATATATGCGTTTGAAAGATTGTGTCAATTTGATATTTTCAAATTGCTGAATAGACATCTAATTAACAAAAAAATAAATGAATGCGGATTTATGCACCTGATCTAAACTGAATTATTCTTCTGCATTATTATTAACTAAATTTTGTATAATTTTCCAGTTGTACACTATAACTATTACAACAATTATTTGTATATTGACAATTTTGAACGTTGAATATTAAAAATGGAATATTCCACGGAGAATTCACAACAATTTTGGCATATTACTACGGTATGAATATACGCATTATATAATAATATGTGAGTAAAATTTCTTGAATTCTATGTACAAATAAAATAATTTATATATAACTGCGGCACAAAAGGTTTAGTAAAATTTTATATGATCAAATAGTTCAAACATTACTAAAATGACCTAGAATATAACCCTTACATTCTTAATAAACCATTCCATAAATTTTGTAAATATTGTGTACATGCATACAAGAATATTATGTAATATTATGTTGTGTATTCACACATTATATAAACTAACTTGTGAAACATTCACGAAATATGCGTTATGGGTATATTTTAATAAATAATATGGTATCTCTAGACTCTGACCTTTTTTCTTTTCTGTTTTTTTTTTTTTTTTTTTTCTGTTTTCGTCATTTCTAGAATGTGTAATGTTTGTATTAATGGAATGGTATAAATAAATGTATTACATGCATATCCGTTTCGTACTTCAAATGTTTTATAAAAAAAAAATGGTTTTGTGTTAAATATTGTACTCATAATACTCCTTAAGGAAAATGAATACAAAAAAAAAAACAAAAACACACACAGATTTTTACGATAATGTCATTATGTTATGGTGATTATAGTTTGGAAGTGACAGAGACTTGGTGGCTACTTAAGAACTAAACCACATTTTTAAGCTTAACAACAATTTTATTGTCGTCTAGCACGAGGATGATCATTGATCATATTACACATTTATTTAAAAAACTCAACTAAATATTCTCGTGACTTGGCATTCTTTCCCCTTGATTGCATTGCACGATGACTTATTCGTACTTAGAACTACATGTCCAATTCCATTTTGGGGCGGCTTGTTTATAATTTTACCTTGATTATATGTGGTAACATAGAGCGTAGATTTGACAGTCTTATTTGCGATCAACAAGCTGTTAAAATTTGTTACATATAATTTTATCGAGAAAATTAGCGATAAAATTACATTAACTTTCATTTTTAAATAGTCCACCCAATTCTAAACGAAAATATCTTATTAACTCTTTGGGTTATATAGTCGTCATGTTAGACATTCCTTTAGAAATTTGCCCTATAAAATATTATCGTGGCCAAGATGCTTGCGATGGTTTGTTTATAATTTACCGTTTTTTCTCCATGTGGTACCATAGAACGTCAATTAACAAGCGTTATTGTGCGCGATATCTGACAGCACCTTCAAATCGATCCATTCCTTCTAGCTACTGATACTAAATTCCTTACAATCTTCAATTACTTTTTTCGGTTGAAAATAATCCTGTTTATCATCTACAACTTCTTTTATATGGAATTGTGTTTATACAGAATGAAAAATCGCATTCTTCATATAATTGGAATTTCTATTCTAAAACACTTTACAGTTAGTTTGCTTGTCAGACTGATTTTGTTTCAATTTATAGCATATTGCTCCCAATCTACAATGTATTAAAAAAAAAAAAAAAAAATTAATAAGCGTAAATTTGTTCGTCAAGAAGGCTATGTTTGAATTGTATCAATTATGTTCGTGTGTTAACGGACGCATTTTATATGCAAGAACAACAAATGACATCCTAATTAGATGTAACATTCTATTTTGGATTGCATTTAATGCACTTTATTATACTAAGTGAATTGTAATTGGGAAAACGATTCCGTTCGTCAGCATTGTTTACACGTGTGCAATATTGAAACAAAATTATAATTACTGTAAATTTACACAAAAAAGTTTTCTATTATTATTGTTCACATCGCCCCGACCTACGTGTGTATTTCGCATCACAGACATTCAATATATTTTTATTTAAGTCAACCCTTAGATTAGCGTCACCTGTACATACATGATAATAACCGATCTCTTAATTCCAACAATTCAGTGTGACAGTTTTAACGGTTAAAAGTATCCTTTTCAACAAAAGATGCCTACCCCATACTTACTTCGGGTTGGTGTTATCGAATATTAGTTCCTAATTTGGTGCCCAATCATACCTCATCTTTACCGTATTTGAATTAATGTCAGTATCAAATTACATTATCGTGCATCATGCACTTTATCTTCTTCATTCAAGCAATACTTATTGTATTTGATTGTTGTTATATTTTTTACTTTCAATTCAGAATTGCTTTTCTAACTTTCAGAACAGTCCAGAATGATAATAATGAAATATGTATGATATTTATTTCCATTTAGATATAATCTCCATAAGTGCGTATATTTCAATTTTGTGAAATTTTTTAAACATATAAATTATACTCGTATGTATATCATTAAAAGTACCACCGTATAAATTGTATGATGAATATTACCCATTTCCAATTGTACATGATAAATTCATTTCTGAACTCAATTTAGTATCTATTTGAGGATAATGCATTTTACTCAAATATTTACATTTAAATTATTAAATTTTAACATTTTGTGTGTTTTTAATATTCTGTTATGTCCTTGTTAGTGCCATAATTTGAGATGTAAATATGAAATAGAATATAAATACAATTTTATAGGTTCTTACTTGAATTTTACTGAATTTGCTTTACGATGTAAATAGTGAGTGCGATCATATACTCGAAAATTTTGCAACATTATGGGATGTGGAATTTGTTCTAATAAAGCGTATACATATTTAAGTTATTGATATTTAAAATTCAATTGATAATCAATTCTGAAGTTCAATCGGGGACATAGATATTTTGATGAGGGCCATTCTTGACATCATTATAACTAAAAACGGACATTCAACCTTTAAAGGTTGTAATTTGAAATAATGCACAATAAACACTGTGACTGATTTTTGTTCCATTATATTACCTTATCATCCACGCTGGATCATACCGCGTGAACGAACAAACGCCATTTTCACTTCGAACAACTGCCTATACCTTCACTTGCACTTTATTTCACACATTTTACATATTCTTGTAAAATTTAAATTGCATTTGAAATGATAAGTAACCATCATAATAGGGCGTTAAGTCTGAGAACAATGAAGTATATTATATTAATTATATGCATACATTACACAATATATTTTATAGTACTTGAGAATACATGTATGTTGTATAAAAAATTTACATAATTTAATCATTTTAGTGGAAAATGGAATACCTAATGCTACAATTTACTCGTATGTATACAAGTACACCGCCTCTCATCAGCACTATAAGTATAATATACAAACACCTTTAACAAAACATTTTCTTCATTTTCCAAAATTTACCATTAACATTTTCTGTATTATGGCATGCAGTAAGGAAAAAACGAAAACCTGAGGGTATATAACACTCGTATATA
>JANSTX010028732.1:0-14578 GCA_027564355.1 Penthetria funebris | reverse complement strand
ATTTTTCCACTTATGTGCTATATGCATGCATATATATATATATCTATATATATATATATATATATATATATATATATATGCAATTCTAAATAAATGTTTTGCTATACCGAGAAAGCTCTTTATCCTTTTATTATTGAAAATATGCTAGAATATAACCACGAGAATGATGAACTTTAAAAAGCATCAATTCAAAGGATTCGTTTTTTTTTCTAAAACAAAAATACGAGAAAGAAAATGGTGTGACTTTTTATGTTTTTGAGACAATTTCCCAAAAAATAAAAAATCAAAATATTTGATTTTGATTTATACAAGGATATGCGTATACATCCATTCCCATACATATCATTAAGTCCAATTCTATTTCTCATGTGTTTATACACAATATATTTATGATGCTAACCAATTTTATAGACTACAGATCATAAAGAAATGAAGAAGACGAGAATTCTTGACCCCTAAAACAAAACTGTAATGCAGTACATATCATCATATAGAAATATATTCCAAGTGGGGTGGTTTTCCATCTGAATTACTCAGTATAGTTCAGGCATGAATTCACAGCTTCTTAGTTTGTTAGTAAGACATTTTTCATGTCGTTGGCAAAGGCACGATATATGTGTTATGATTGAGCTATTAGTGATGTCACGTTGATGTAATCACAGATTCAGTATATAATAACCTAGATATTAGTCGTCCACTCCATTCGTAATTATTTTTAAATCATCTTCATCATCTCGATCAATACTCTGCGTGGGAGCATAGGGCATCAATGAACAAATCTGAACAGTTCTCTGTGGTCAGCACTTTCACTTTACTCCATTATTCACTTCCGCAGATGCTAGTCTTCTTAAATGACGTCGCCACGATGTTTTTGGATGCTTTGCGGATGCCAATTATGTGCGAATTTTGGAATATCGTTTTATTATACATTTGAGGCACATATTGACAAAAACTTTTTGAAATACGCAGTGACCTAGACTCCATTTAGCATACCACAAACATTTGTCTACTTCATCTATTACGATAAGTGAACATCATCAATCGGACGTTTGCCTTTCAATCGACTGCTCAACAATAATTCATAATGTATTGATATGTTTTGTGCTTGACCAACCACTCCTGAAACTTTCCTGTTCCTTTCGAATACCCAACTAGTTGCAAAATTGAACTGATCCTGTCATGCACACATTTTTATATAGTTAGTTGTAAGTTCTAACTCATCTCGCTATACTTATAGTATCGAATTGACATATTTGAAAAATATTAACGCTAAAATTAATTAGATTGATACATAAATATTACAAGTTAAAATCACTGCCATAATATTAATTGTCTGCCATCCTCTCAATAGTCTAGATTACCATCAATCAAAACAGTGAATTGAATCCAAGTGCGGGTTGTAACCTGTACACACGAAGTAAGTGTTACATGAACAATAATAGAGAATACTTTTTACGATGATTTGTAGCAATCATCTAAATCTTGTGATTGATGATATTTATTTGTGAACAGGAAGGAATTATACACAAATTTCAATATAAATATTGTGAATAATAAAAGACTTTTCATAAATGACGACCCTCGATGGTTATCGAACATATAATGACGTAAAAGCTAATAAAATAAAAGCAGTTCTACCATGGACTGGGTGAAACTTGAATAAGAGAACTCTAATGCTGGCTAAATGGATTATTAGAACCTGCTAAAAACTCTTCTCTAGTCATATTGAATTTGTCTATTTATTCGTAATGAGTTTGAGATTGTCTATTGAAGTGTATAACGTAAAAACAAAAAAAAAAAAAAAAAAAACTATTAAAACATACCTCTGCTGAGCAATTAACCATGGTGGTGGAATTTTATGACAATTTGGTCCAATTGGCATACCAAGTGCGGTACGCAATTCTTCTGACAAATCACCCGGTTTCTTTTCCTTTAAACGTGTCTCAAATTCTTTACCCTCATAATATAAATCACCATGAATTGTCATACGTGGTTTTGTTTGCCATCTATAAAATGCTGCTATGAATGAATTAAAAGTGAGAGATGGTTAAAAAAGATCCGTAGCGTGAATTCCAGTCAAGCGTATACATTGTACATAGTCTCAAGACAATCTCCGCTAATACGTATTTGATGTTATATTAATTAAGGTAAGTACTGAACGTGTGTTTGGTTTCAGAAAAGAACCACTTTTTTATGAGCTATCAATCTAATATTATATTTGTGAAATTATTATCAGTATTGAACCACATATGGTATATATATTAGATAGTTAACTTGAACATATCTACATCACTGATAACATTTGTCTGTTATCACAAACTGATTCAGATATAAAAGTAAAATTGGCACGACTTGTGAAATACAGTTCACAAGTTCTGCATACAAAATTCTCGCTGCAACTTTATGCTGAATAGTTTCTATAATTTTGTTTGTTGATATAATTGTTTGCCTTCGAAAGTCGAAAGGCGTCAAATAGCATTATGTTACAGATCAAATCCAAGCGCATACTTAAAACTTAATTCTCAGAATAACCGGGCTTCAAAAAAAGAAACCATCACTAAAAAGTCTAGTAACAACAGTTGTAGGTAATATGCATAGTGAAGTGAATGTACTGGCCAATGATGTTATACAATCACGTTTGTTTGTCGTATGATCCCGTGTAGAATCAGAAGATATATCCAGAAATGATAAAACATGTAGAATGGAAAATAATTGTTATGGTATTTTAACATACATATTAGAAGTATGACAAAACAATCATATTTTCCAATTAAAATAAATATTAAATTATAATGTCGTCAAACTGTCTCTTCTGTTTGTTGCACAATAAATTTGATTTTATTGATATGAATTTAATTGTGTAACTAAGTGACGAATGGAGTGACCAACTATCATCGATGTTATTCAATCCAATGATGTTTAATCACCTGTAACACATGAAATTTAATTTAACTTGTATATTGGAAACAAACTAACCTGATGATGATATGGGGATGTGGTAAAATCAATTAAAAAATTTAAAATTTTGAGAGTAAAAGTAAAAGAAAAATAAAAAACATCGAATTTGTATTGATTAAAAATTTTTATTTTTTCTTTTAAATTTTAAAATAATAAAAAAAAAAAAATATAAAACAAACGAAAAACGATCATCCCATGAGCTTTTTAAAATTAAAATTTAAATTCTTTATATTTTTTAGTTTGTTTTGTCGTTGCATCCGTACTGCTACCTTGTTGTCGTTTACGTTTTGATTTTTGTCTGGCCACATGTTCGGCCAACATATCCGATAAATCTTCCTTTTGTAAATGTGATTGTTGTTCACGCATTTGTTGTTCATACCGTTGTGCCATTGCCTCATTATCCATATCCAATTCAGATGGATCTAATGCCAATTCAACCATACCTTCACGATCAACAATTGGCTGTTGTGTATTACGATGTTGTAAATTTGGTGGTGGTTTACCGGCTGCCGTTGACATATCATAAACATGTGTTGAACCCATCATTGATGCACCAATACGATCTGTACGTTTTTCAGGTAATACTTGATATAATACGGGCGTTTCATTACTATAAAAAAAAAAAATTGCAAAAACATTTAATAAGTTAGTAGGGGTGAAAAGTATAAATGAAAACCTACTCTTCCATTTCAGTTTCAATTTTTTTCTTTCTTAATTCAATTGTGTCTGGCGTTTCCATACCAGCAGGGACACCACTTGTTAAGCCTGATGGTGTAACAAGTCCTTCGGCCGGTGTTACCAATCCACTTTCATCTGGTATATTTGTTAAATCTTCACCCTCTTCTTCTTCCTCTTCCGATGATTCTTCTGATTCCGATTCTAATTCACCCCACATATTACGATCAATGTCACCTTCGTCAACGCCACTCTTAAATAAATAATTTGAATTTGCATTGAATATTATGTGAACTATTTTTTTTATTATTATTATTTAAATAAATCAATATATAACACTTACATCTGGATCAATTAAATTTGTACCAAATACATCACCGTATAATGGTTTCCCTTTTTCATCAACCGGTGGTTTACCCCAACCGCCTGCATGATATCCAAATGATGTACCATCTGGTATTGGTGCATTTAATCCAGGAATTTTTAAATTTGGATAACTTGGTGGTGGCCCATATCTATAAATTAAAATATAGTAATGAAAAACAAAGATTTATTTTATGATCACTTAAAATGTTAAAAACTCTTCTCTAGTCATATTGAATTTGTCTATTTATTCGTAATGAGTTTGAGATTGTCTATTAAAGTGTATAACGTAAAAACAAAAAAAAAAAAAAAAAAAACTATTAATACATACCTCTGCTGAGCAATTAACCATGGTGGTGGAATTTTATGACAATTTGGTCCAATTGGCATACCAAGTGCGGTACGCAATTCTTCTGACAAATCACCCGGTTTCTTTTCCTTTAAACGTGTCTCAAATTCTTTACCCTCATAATATAAATCACCATGAATTGTCATACGTGGTTTTGTTTGCCATCTATAAAATTAAAAATTATTATAAATTAATCTTTAAAATAAATTGTTAAAAATAAAAAAAAAAAATTACTTAAAAAATGCATCATGTAATTTCTGATAGTCAATGTCAATTTTTCCCATTTTTGGTCGTGCACGTTCCCGCATCTTTGCCTTTAATGTTTTCGCTTCATCTTTTTCCTGTAACGAAGCACGCATTTCCATAATGCCGGTTTTTTTTATAAATTGTGGTAAATCAAATGGTGGTTTCTCAATGCCACGTTTACCCTGTAAATATTTCCGTTTAAAACACCAATGTCTGGGCACTTGTACAGTATTACGATGTGCCTTTAATTGTACCAATAATTTTGGATCTCTTGCGGTAACATCATGCATTTCAACAACGTCAGGACGTTGTACCAATTGTTTTAATTCGGCAACACTTAATCGTGTTAATTTTTTCATTTTACGTTTTGATAATTTCTCTTTGTCATCTTTTTTATCCTCTTCCATATCGTCATCGTCATCATCAATATTTAATTTATCTTTTAAATTTTTAAATTGAAAACCATTTTGCTCATCGGGTATGATATTTGCATCTTTCACCAAAACTGGTTTATCTTCCAATTTGAATATTTCAAAGACACGATAAAATTGTCGATACATTGGTGCTAAATCGGCAATTGTTATTTTATCGGGAACATATTCAATTTTAACATTGTCAATATCAATATCGTCAGTAATTTTCTCATCAATTGTAAATTTACTGTCATTAATTTGTTTATGTTTTTTATCATTTAAAATACTATTCGTATCATTTGTTGTCGTTGCGATAGGTTGGTCATCTTCATCGGGAATTGATGATGTTGTTGTTAATGATATTGCCATTTGACCATCATTAATATAATCGTTGGCAATTGGACGTTTTTCGTCATATTCTTTTTGTTGGGCTTGACGATTTTGACGATTTTGTTTTTTACGTTTTTTCTTTTGTTTATTTTTATCCAATTTATTTTGTACCTTTGAAATTGCTATTGTTGATGTTGATTGTGATGATGTTGTGTCATCAATTTTTAATAGTATTTTTTCTTGATCGTTAATCAATTTATCGGTCGTTTCAATTGGTTTTGTTACTGATTGTATTGATGATTTATTAATTGTTGATGATTGTTGTTGTTGTTTTAATTGCTGTTGTAATTGTTGCTGTAATGATGAATTTCTCAATTGTTGTTGCTGTTCTGGTTGTTTTTCATTGTCATCATCATCTGAATCGGCATCAGCATCAGCATCAGCATATTCGGTACTAATAACACCGGTTGTTTTATTTGCAGATGTAATGCCATCATTTTGATTTGCTTGTACATTTTCTGGTAATTCAATTGGTATTTCACCATCTTTACGGCCCAATTCATCGGCCAATTGATCTTTAAATGCAAATACATCTTCTAATGCTTTTGGTAAAATCATGTCTGAAGTTTTTGATAATTTTATTTCGTCCGGTTTATCAACTTTGACTGACATTAATGATGGTAATTCACTTAATGATTGTGATGTTATATTCATTGATTGTTGGTGATGTTGTTGTTGTTGTTGTTGTTGCTGCTGATGTTGTTGTTGTTGCTGATGTTGTTGTTGTTGTTGTTGCAGGTGCTGTTGTTGATGCTGATGCTGATGTTGTTGTTGCTGTTGTTGATGGTGATGGTGATGGTGATGCTGTTGTAAATTATGTTGTTGTTCATTACCTAATAACATACCGTCTTCCATCCATATAGGATTAGGACCAACATTAACACCACCACCAATGTTTGGTCCTAAATTTCCTACTATACCACCACCACCACCACCAACACCGCCGCCGACACCACCACCACCACCACCATCAAATCCAGTTGTAATTTGCATTAAACTTGGTGGTGGTTGAAGTATACCGGGTGGTGGTGGCATACCACTAAGCATAGAAGGTGGAACAGACATCATTTGTCTTTGCATTTCCTTTTCATGTTCAGCCATTGATGCGTTATGTTGTTGCATTGACCGTGTTTGCATTTTCTAAACAAAAAAAAAAAAAAACGAAAAACAAAAATGCACAATAAATTTAATTACAAATATATTTGAAAAGAAATATTTAATAGTTAAAAGTAAGTCTTTTAAATATTTTATTTAATAATTTATAAAAGAAAAATATTATATCACCCGCAAAACATAACCCATAAAATCATTAAATACTTATTAAATCTTAAGAATAATAATAGTTTTATATTTTTTTTACATACCTCACGATTATTGTCACTCATTTTAAATAGTTAATATAAATTCCTACAATTATTTATTATCAATAATATAATTAATTTAAAATTATTTACTAATAAAATTAATTTATCGCAAAAAATCTACTAAATTTAACATACTGTCAATGTCATCTATTTCAGCGTCATTGGCTAATATGTTTTTGTCGTTCATTGACTGATATACATTTTCAACAAAATGATAATGCAGATAAATTATTTTATGACTATTTCCCCTTATTAAATACGAGAACCAATGTCAAATGTTTACACACAATTGAATGTGTATGCGTTTTTGTTTGTACATAAACAATAAATTGTTCATTTTTAATAAACATTTGAAAAAATATAACTGAATAAGTGAAATTAAAATTATAATGGTCTCAAAAATAACCGAAAATTTATCAGATGATGATTGGTTTGATAAAGATATTGATGAATTTGTTATAGAACCTTTAAAAACGAAATTGGATGATGTAAATTTAGAAGAAAACTTGGTGGCGGCGGAGTCAATGAATGATAATGGTAAACCTGTCTCATTGTCATCGATGCCATTTATTAATTTGGGTAAGCAGAAAATATGTAATTATAGTTTCAAATTGTAAAACCTTATTTAAACTAATAGCATACATAAACATAATAACTTTATATAAATTGCATTATTCTACGTTGATTTATTTGTTTTGTTTTATGTCCCTGCTTGTAGTTGAGTTTTTGGCTTCTACTATAAGATTTTGTGGTGAATGGACTAACATCAAGCTTATACCTAACACCCGCACATATTTGTACCTACACATTGTGTCCCTATGGAATCTAAATAAATCATAATGTGTAAATTCATGACTATAGGAAGAATACCTGTTTTTTTTTTTTTTTTTTTTTTTCCATCTTATCGCTGATAAAAAGTGAATAGCATTGAAATAAAAACCGGCCGCAATATGAGGAGAGACAGGACTAAGTAATTCTACAGCATGACAATGCTCAACCACATATTGCAAAGCTGATCAAAACCTACTTTGGAACGCTGAAATGGGAAGTCCTACCCAATCGATGACACCATGACCTGACTTCAGCAGCATATACATTCCATATGAATACGTCAAAAAATGGTTCGATTAGCCACAAAATACGCCTCGTAGTTTCAACGTGCAATGCTGCTAGAAAGATGGGATAAAGCAGTCGCTATCGCTGGACAATACTTTTAATGACATGTTATTTTACTATTTTTTTTTTTAAATAAAGCATTCACAGCAGCTAGAACTTATTCATGTATCTTATTTTATTTTATTTTATTTTTTTTGTAGAATATGATGGCAACTATAATATACCTGATCCGAAAAAGTCAAAGAAAAAATATGCAACTAAATCAAAGAATTCTACCAATGGAAAAGATAATATTGTTGAGAATGGTGGTGATGCTGATAATGCTGCTGATGATGATGATGATGATGATGATGATGATGATGATAAAGAAAAAAAAGTTGATACTAAAGAAATGATATCAATGAGAAAACTTCAATTTATCATTGAATTAAATCCAATTAATATATTCATTGAAATTCTTCAAAATAGTTCTGCATTTCATAATCGAATAAATCATTTACCAATCAGTGTTGAACTTATGAATTTAACATTACAAATTATTGCCGAAATACTATGTTTACCATTTCTTGAATATAAAAAGGAATTCCTTTACGGTATTATCAATTCAAAAATCTATTGGCAACAATTTGACAAATGCCTAGATGCATTATCAAAGCAGGAATTGAGACGACAAACTGAATTAACAAAAATTAAATTAAATAAAAAGAAATCATCTGTTAATATATTTATTTTAAATGATATTAAATTTTTAACAAATTTAATTATTTTATACAAAAATTGTGTTAAATATCATAAACTAAATGAAATTCATATTGAAAAATTGTTGCAATTCATTGAAATAAGTAAAAATAAGGTTAACTATGAGAAATTTCAATATGATTTAGAAAAATTACAAATACAAATTAAAATCACCGATGAAAATAAAATCATAAATAAATGCATTTATCCAACATTAGATGAATTGAAAATAAATGCAATGAAATTAATACAACCAAATATTATAAATGGTAAATATGAAAGTGTAAAACATTATTTAGACATTCATATGGAATTGTTACGTGAAGATTTTATTTCACCATTAAGAAATGGTATTTGTGATTTCATTGAAGATATTAAATTAATTAAAAACGGTATTACCATTACGGACGACAATAATTGTTTGTCCACAATTGTACCTATTTTAAGTACTGCTAATATTAATAGTGGCAATAGATTATCAACATTGTCAATTGATTTTAATGCCATTAATTTTGATGAATATAAAAATAAATATATTAATATTTTTGCAAAAGTTACCATATTATGTATACCAAAAATTGTTTCATGTATTAATAAGGGTGATTGCATTGTTGTGGATCTTGGTCGAAAATTCAAAAAATTGACGAATATTGTATTTAAGGAGGGTTCATTGGTATGTTTTACGACATCAAAGGAAGTGGATGATTTAATTGTGGCTATTATTTTAAAAAGTAAATCGGATTTGATTAGTCGAGGTATGGTAAGTAGTTTTTTTTTTTTTATATATTTTTGTGATTAAAGATTATTAATTTAATTGTAATAAATTTTTGTATTTACCAAGAAAATGATTGTTAAATTGTCACGTGTAATCTGCAGTTTTGAAAACAATGTCGAATAAAATTTTGAAAACAATAAATGTCATTCAAAAAAGATAGCTGCCACTAAATGAGTACAAATGGAATGTTTAGGTAGCCAAAAAACATGTTTTCATTTAAGTAGTTGCAATTGTTTCAAAGCATTATATTTTTATTTAACTGCATCACCTTATCAAATGGAATTAAGACAATATTTAAAGTATTGTTGCAATTCAAAAATTTTATACTACCTCGTTTAATACTATCGTATGTTCGTATGTAATAATATTTTATGTGCCGGATTTCCATATAATTTACAATAATATTCTATTAGGTATTTTATAAAATTAATAATATTTCACAGGTTCAAATTGAAATCGTTAAAACATATAATATAAAAACGATATTAAATACGGAATTTATTATGTTGGAAAGTAAAGTATATTTTGAACCGTATCATAATGTATTCAATGTATTACGAGATATGGATGATGACATGTTTCCAATGTCTAATTATATTATCGGCATTGATGTAAGTATATATTGTTTGTGAGATGCGACAAAAAAAAAAAAAAAACCAACAAAAAAAGGACTGTACATCTCAATCATACTGCGACTATTAGGCCATATAAATTTTGACATGAATTTTATTTATCTTACCATCTTTACGTATGACATTTATATATCAATAGTATACTCTGTTCATTTAAGAAGGTATTTAATTTCATTTATAATTTACACATAAGAGATCACTTCCTACTTTGTGACCTATTCACATCATATTAACATTTATATTAATTAATTTAAAATTTATATGATCTTAAAGGCATTTGATTGTACTGTATACGTCACTTCATCACAATACACCAATCATTCAATAAATAACCTTCATATTTTTTTAACTATTTAGCATCGAAAATTATTACCAGATTATATTACAAAGAGTGGTAAAACAATGTATTCATATCATAATACTTGTTTGAAATTATTAACTAACAATAAACAGGAAAAATGGGATATTGAACATTTAAATTTAAATAATGCTCAACGTAATGCATTTCAAAATAGTTTAACATCGAAATTTTCACTTATTCATGGACCACCAGGAACTGGTAAAACATATGTTGGTTTAGAAATTGTATCGGTACTATTACAAAATACTGCTGAACAAATTTTAATTGTATGTTACACAAATCAAGCATTAGATAAATTTCTAATGGGTATTTTAAAATTTTCAAAAAATATTGTACGTATGGGTTATCAATCGACGGCACCAGAACTGGACAATTATCAATTTAAAAATGTCACCGATAATTTAATAACAGATAATCGAATTAAAAATTCATTGTATAAATTACATTGTAGACACGATGAATTAATTAAACGATTTGAAGAATTTCAAAGTGTTGAATTGAAATCTGTGATTGAACAAGTGAAATATGAAAATGAATTATTTGATTTATTAATGGCAATACGTGATGTTTCACAGCAAATTGCCGAAATTAATGAAATTTCTGTGTATAATTTTTTAAAAACAAAACGTGTTATCGGTTAGTTGATTTTGTGCCGTTTCTCTTGCTCAATTTACTAATAGATTTTTTTATTTTATTAGGTATGACCACAACATATGCTTCACGACATAATACATTATTACATTTACTTGCAACACCTATAGGTGAATTTTTAACACATTTTACGATTAAATCATACTCCAAAAATATGTATAACATAATGTATTTCTATTTTCAGTAATTGTTGAAGAAGCTGCACATGTTCTTGAATCGCATATAATTGCATCTATTACAAATAAAACTCAACATTTAATTTTAATTGGTAAGATTATGGTTAATAGAATATTTGTGTATTTTGCCGGTTATTCACAGTTAGTCGGAATAGTGTTATTGACTAAACACTAAATTTGAATTTTGCAACAATTCGCAAATAATCATTTTGACGCATGATAGTAGTGCAATTGATAATTATGTGAATTTGTGTGTGACAAAATATCCTTCTTTGGAGACAATAAAGTGGTATTTGCAAAAGAATATCTTATCAATTCGGTCAATGTTTTTGTGCAGAAATTGTTCAACGCCTATATATCACTTGATTTTATTCTAATGTGTTTGCAAAAAAGTTCTGAATGTCTACACAATTTTTTTTAGTTGTAAGTGTACTTTTCAATCGTATTTTAAGGTTATTTTGAATTGTTTTTAAACACTTTAATTTGAATTGATTGATGATTGTTCTGGTGATATAATTATAATTATGTTTCACTGCTAAAAAAAAAAATATCAAGAAACGTAGCGAAATACTATGACTAGCAACTTATCGGAAAAATGGGTGAAAAATGTTCAGTGAAATTTAGTTAATCGCGAAAGCGATATCTGCATCGCTTATTTGAATGTAGTCACGTTCCGGTGGCTGTGTTTTTAATGAGACTTATGTAATGGTATCGAAAGTCCTTTGAAACTTATACTTCAATTAACGGACATATTGTTTAAAAACTGATTTGAAATACATCGTTCATTTCTTTAAATTGTGTCCCATGAATCGGCTATTCACCAATTCACGATCTGACTAGAAATATTTTTGGGGAAAATTTCTATGTCTTTCTTTCCGTTCATTCATTTTTTCGTTTATAATTTTGCTCGTTGCTTCGTCCGTTCGTTTATTCATTTGTTCATTTATTCAATGGTTTGTTTATTCATTAATATCTTAATTGCTACGTCTCAAATGACGTTATTACAATGCCAATTAATTAATTTACTATATTACTTAGGTGATCATCAACAATTACGTCCAATAACAAGTGCATATGAATTAACTACACACTATAAAATGGATATATCATTATTTGAACGTATTATGAATAATAATGGTAATAGTGTAACATTAATTGAACAAAATAGATTAGCACCGGCAATGGCAACACTTATTCGATCATTTATGTATGCAAATTATACAGATGGTGATTCTGTAAAAGAACAGACACATATAATTGGTGTAAATAATAATCTGTTTTTTATTAATCATAATAATTTAGAAACTACGGTAAGTGTAACGGTAAAATTATACTTTAACTTTATATGCTCTTTCATCAATTTAAATGACTATCATTTAATCCGTTTTTTTATTTGTATATTTAATAATAGTGCGTATATTTAATGTATATCTAATTTAATATCTATAATTTGACTAGTCTTTATTAACATTTCTTATTAGTCATTAAATACTAGACGAAAAGACAATATCATCTGTTGCTTTGTTAACTCAAAAGTCAAGTAATTGTCATGGAAGAAAACAAAAGATTTTTGTTGTTATGCAAATTGTCGAAAAATATTGGCGACAATGTCTGTCCGTTTGTTCGTATGTTTCATGTGTCCGTTTGTCCATCCCTTTACGTGTTTGTCCTTTAGCTAGTTCATTTGTCCATATTTCCGTCCGTCCATGTATTCTACATGATATTATTAAGTGAATAAAATTTTGAAAAAACACATACTTAAAATATTTTTCTCACTTTCTTTTTGTACAGAACAAAAATGATGAATTTTCAATAAGAAATATTTTTGAAGCAAAATTTTTAATAAAATTTTGTAATTATTTATTATTACAAGGATATAATGCAAGTGACATTGTAATCTTAAGTGCTTATCACGGTCAAGTGACGTTACTTAATGAGGTATGGATACTTAATGTATACATAACATACATACATAACTGATCATGTGTTTTTTTTTTCCCCATCGGAATTCAATTCAGGAATGCAAATATTATCCAAATTTAGAAGAAATTTTAATCACTTCAATGGATAATTTCCAAGGAAGAGAATCTAAAATTGTACTTTTATCATTGGTGCGAAGTAATGTAAAAAATAAAATTGGATTTCTTGGTCAAGCATCACGTATAAATATTTCACTATCACGAGGCCGAAATGGACTATTTATTATTGGCAATATGGATTTATTAGCAAAAAAAAATAGTGTATGGAAAACTTTGAAAATGGAATTTAAAAATCAAAATGCTATTGCTAATCAATTGCCATTAATTTGTCAAACACATGGACATTTATCGTTGGTAAGTTTTATTTGATACACAATAATTTTTGCATAATTTCTAAAAAAAAAATTGTATATTATTTCCAATCTCATATGAAGATTGAAAATCTTAGTGATTTTAATATTATTGGAAAATATGGTGGATGTACTAGTGAATGTGGTGTGCCGTTAAATTGTGGACATCCATGTACACATTTTTGTCATACAAAAACTGTGGAACATTATTCAACCTGTGATTGTAATGTAGATGATGTTAATGGGAAATCATTTAACTAAATAATTTTTAGTACATTAAATTTTGTTAAAATACTCAAATAAATTGAAATTAAAAATTTTAGAATTCTTGACATCTATTTTTTTTTTTTTTTTTTTTTTTGTAAGATTTACACTACAATATAAACTATTAGATTGTTTAATGTGCTTGTTGCGTCTCTATCTTAGTTTGCTACTATTTTATGATTGATCATATAACAAATTATGTAATGTAGGGTATTTTTTTTTTTGTTTAGAGGCGAAGAACTTTAAATTGAACACAGAAAATACAGAAAAATGTTTTTTACTATCCATGAAATTGGCATTATTTGACTGATACTTTTATGGTATTAATATTTGATATATGATTTCGGGCATGTGGCCACCCCGGCTGACGCGTACATGACATAATCTGGAGGTTTAATTTTCACACACTCTTTCGCAGTATACCATGGTTGCAACAGTAAAGGATATTTTGCACTTTATAGAATTGATAGTGAAAGTAATTTTATTAATTGACTTAAATGTTCACAGTTCCTTTTTACGTGATACATTCGACAAACTATAAATTAACTATTATAAAAGTTAATTGAACAGTATTAATTGCGAATACATGGCATTTGGTTTTTGTTGTGAGTATACATCCTCTATCGCACGTGTATAGTTACAATCTGGCGGCAAGGACTGGTGATTCAGCATTTCAGTCGAAATTTTTAAAAGAACAAATAGGTCTAAGAGTTCGCTAACTATTTAGCATTTATTTGATGTATATATAATACGTAATATAAAAATATTTATTTGATAT
>JANSTX010028721.1:0-14582 GCA_027564355.1 Penthetria funebris | reverse complement strand
GGGATCACTTATCACAACATGTGGTAAAATCGATGATGATATTCAACATCGAATAAAGTGCGGTTGGATCAAGTGGATATCAGTGTCTGAAGTTTTTTAGACCGGAAACTCATTGCGTTAAATTGGCTTTGAATATTGGAAAAGATGTAAGGAAACGCGGTCGCCCACAAGCTACTTCGTTATCAGTTGTTCAAAATGACTTTAACAGATTGAATGCAGAAAGTGACGATACAAGACAGAAACTTGTGGAGAAATAGATTGAGAAGTAGGAAGGCCGACCCTGAATAAGGAAAAAGGCAAGGAAACTTCTTCTTCTTCCTTGCCTTAGTAGAAGAAGAAGACTCTCGAAATGAACAATATTAACTAGCTATTTTGTTGTGGGTTGTTTTATTGAAGATCCAACAATATCCACAAATATTCATTTCATATTATATTTGGTCAAAAGGTTCTTAATATGCGAAGTAGTTTATATGAATGTCCAGTAGCTGCGTACAATTAAGTTCAAACAGTCATTTCTGAATTGAATTGGCTGCTTTAAAGAAAAAAATTAATGAACAGTGTGAAATAGTTTGAAAGTATTTACTCTTATTCCGTCGTTACAAATAGTTGTCAGTGATTTAATACCAATTTGTCAAATAAGAAAAAAGTGATGATTCTAAGTATATGTATCCCTGAGGCTGTCAAGTTTCTAATTCTCTAATTGAGATAGATAATAGAGTATAGTCAGCCACATTTAAGTATTTACTTATAATATTAGGTGAGATTAATGTAATAGTAGTAAAATATAACAAATTTCCGTCAATCACCTCGGGGATGTAACTTAAATACTTACCCAAAAGTTCAAAAAACCATCGGTAAAACAGAATAATTCCACAAAATCTTGCAAATAAGACACAACTAGGTATCTTACTGAGAACTTCTTATATACTTGATGTATAGAAGTCATATAATTTATCTTATGAGTACGCCCTAATTAAGGTGCAAAGTATATTAAAGATATCCGCAGAATGCATATAATTACGAAAATCTATAAGTAATCATTTTTAATTTATGGTTGCAGACCTGAGTCACGGATATATTAATGCAACTACTTATAAAAAGTATATAAATAATTTATATATTATAATAATAAAAAAAAACACTTATACCATCTCATTCCCAGCTTTTCTGCTTAACCATCCAATATGTTTAAGTTCACCAATGATATTCGCTAATGCCCGATTTGCATCTTGTAATGCCTTTTGTGTACTACGCGCCATTGCTGAATGCAAGGAATTGAACCAAGCAAGTGCCTCTTGAGGATCTGTTGCACGTAATATGCATGAGTGGATTCCATCTGGAGAATGTAATTCAATACAGCGATTTTCTTGAAGAAAATAAATACAATAATAAGTAATTTGTTGTCAGATTAAAACATGATGTATATTGATCAATAAAATTTAGGATATGTAAAATGCGATCACTTTTTCGTATATTAATGGGAAATAAATACTTAATATATAAGAATGTTGTATTTATTTATTTTTCTTTCATTCGATTAGCTCACTAAAATATAATGGATATAATTGTCATCATCGTTTTTAACTTTACTGCACTACAAAAAGTATAGTTCACCAGCAAGACAGCTATGTCGAATGCAAAATTCAACTACCGAATTTTGGGAAGTTGATGTTACGAAGATGCTGCTCAAAGTAATAATTCCAATTCATTTACGTAGGAATTGGGAATGAAATATGTTACATAAATTCTATATACTTTCCTTTCTACTCTGTTAAATAAGCAGCAGTAAAAGTTATTTGTCACCCCTCCACCATTAGTCACTATCATTTTAATAATTAATGGAACTAATTAAAAATTAATTGTCAATATAAGAATTTAAACATAATTTAATTAATTAAATTAATTGCATAAATTACATTCAAAGTTCTTACATAACATTGAAGAATTATATGTAAAGCATAGCTAAAATTTAATAAGCGAATTTATACTAATGATATCAGCATAATAAATGGTGAAGAAACTATTGTATTTTATGCTATTGGTGATTATTCCCACTTGTCTACTAATTGTAATGGTACAGTACTACTCACATAATATTATTTATCATATTTCTGTTCGTGTTTCTTGTTATTACATTTATAGTAATCATCAATTGCAATGTACTATATGTAATAAATGTGAATGTACATTAAAATAATATATAGAAACAAACTCAAATGTGTAAACCAGATAAGTATCAAAAACTTAATTTCAACATCACCATAGCTAATGGCATTTTTGAATCCAAACAAGATAAGTTGTCTAAAATGTAGCATATTTTACGGACAAGTAGTAGGAACATGGGGGTTCTAAATCTACTTCACCAGGTGAAGCCGATGAAACCGAGCTGTAAGCACTGCGTATACGTTTACCAGGGTAAAATGAGCTGTTAAGCTTACAAATGGCGGATTTTAGGAGCGTTAAACTATGCGTATACGTATAAAATGTGCTTTAAAGGTCTGCGTTCGTGTTGAACGGATTTTCCTGATCAAAATTGCGAATTTAAAAAAATACGATATATTTTATGCGATCTGAATGCGATCTGTATGCGATCTGTATGCGATCAGAATGTGATCTAAATGCGATCTATATGCGATTTGAATGCGATCTGCATGCGATCTGTATGAAAATTTCATTCCACGCGTGTACGCAGAGCTTTAAAGCACATTTTACCCTCGTATACGCAGAGCTTAACGCTGCTAGAAATCCGAAATTTTTTTAAGCTTGAAAGCTCATTTTACCCTCGTATACGTATATGCAGGAGATTAAAGCTCGGCGCCATCGGCTCCACCTAGTGAAGTATATTTATAAACCCCATATTCCTACTACTTGCATTAGGCGACATTATTATTATTGAATATTTCAATAGAGTGGTGCAGTAGATTTAGAACGTCCATATTCCTACTACTCGCATTGGGTGGCATTATTATTATTGAATATTTCAATAGAGTGTTACATAAATCCCCAGCCACCTAGTTTTTTGTTGAATTGTTTTTACACCTAGTCGATAAACACCACTTTTTTAGCCTCGATCACACGCCATTACTTGCTTATACCGTGATCGAGTTATCGGTGATCTCGCGTGGAGATAAAAATTGGTTGAGTAACCTCGACAGTAATAGTCGGTCACTCTATTCATCACCTATCGGTGATGACAAATTTCAAATCATGTTTTATGTGTATTAGAATATATTCTGATAATTATGATCTCTTGTTAGAACCTCTCGAAATTGAGACATAAAGTGTACAATTGGTTATTAGTTTAATGATGAAATATGAGGCGGACAGCAATTTTAGAAAGTCATTAAACAATAAAAAGCATGCTTTTGGAGTTGAATAACTATAAATAAAAGTATCTGATATATACAGTGTGACGGACTCTTTACATCTAGGCGGACAGTAATAGCGTGCGATATAGAGACTAAAAATTAATTCTTTTAAGCACAAAGGTTAAGATTACTAAACATTTCCGCAAAAAGTTCTACATTATTGTTCATACATATCAACTACTCCATGTGTACCCATAACTGACTCCCATAAATTGTTGTTAGAGTCAACATTGCCTGAGTGTCACCTAGACTTTAGCTTTTTAGATTGTTAATTTCCCAAACTTTTGCTTAACAAGTACATTAGATGACACCGAATACTTTACATCGAATACAAATCTTTGCAAGGTTTCTATCTAAATACCAGTTGTACTATATACACAGTTTTATATATATCTTATCGACATGGTTCTACATCGTTAATATTATTTCAATATAGAATAATTAAGGATTAAATTTATGATTCCTCGAATGACAATAAATTGATGACACTGTCAATAATGATCTCGATTTAATACTCAATTGCAACTGATGTCGCAAAATTTAAATGTGTCTATTGTCTCTGAAACGCAATTCAAATATTTGAGATAGCAACCACTTTTATATTCATTATCGTCATTCATCTAAATTCAAAGGTAAGTGCTTTGATTAATAAGCTCAAATCAATTTACTGCAAAATTATAGTTGAATGGACAAATTTACTAAATTTCATAAATTAGTCTATAGTTATCGGTGACGAATAAAGTGACCGAATAAAGGTTACACAACCCATATTTACCTATTTTTGAAGTCATTGGAAACATGTTCATGATACATGTAAAAAATAAGCACTGTTTAAAAAGAATTATTCGTACATAATTTGTAATTGTTTGTATAACTTTTGGAAGGAAAATCTGAATAATAATTGTTTGATTATTTGATGTCAGATGCATATTGGAAAACAGAAAGAAAATATAAGACTTCAAATTAATAACACTGTAATTGCATATAGGTTTTTGCAAGCATAATAAAGCTTAAATTGGTCAGATTGATTGCAACTGAACCTTAGCGCCGCCAAACAACATTGTATTATATTAGCTCGCTACTCTTGGACATATAGATTTCTTAATTCCTACTTGGGTGTACTGCTTCCAATTATATTATTACTCTGAAGCACCAATCTCATATGAATTCTGGAGACATTTGAAACAAGGCAACCCATTCAATAAGTATATTGATGGTACTATTCAGAATGTCATATATGCAACTTATTTTCTGATGAATAATCGACTATAAAATTATGAATAATGTTTCGAAATAATCAATATTATATAGATGAAGATCATATTCGAATTGAAAAATCATAATCTTATATTGAACATTTCTGAAATTTCAATTTCAATAAAGTATTTTCCGAGTATTATAACATATAAATTTATGAGTAAATGAAATATTCAATAATTTCACGTAAGTATAGAATAAAAATATGAAGTCAGAAAGTCAGAATATTTTTATGAACATATTTATTTATGAAAGCATTTCTAATATTATGTCGTAAAATATTCTTATTTTTCACATATAAATGTATAGTATTGAAGTCTAAACTATACAGAAATTTATTTCCATCAAGGAAATCTCCTAGCTACTTGATTTCTTCCTGTAAACTGTTGGTGCTCCCTATATACAAGATAAGTACATGTATATGTATATATTATGTAACCAAAAAAAAAAAAAAAAATAAATAAAAATTTTCGACTTGAAATTTTCCTGCTTCAGATTCTTTCTTTTTCATAGAATTTTATAAATTTTTTTTCACATAAAACCATATATAATTTTTCATCGTTTTGTAAATTCTTTTCCTAATGTTCTGTACTCTCATAAATTCATTCTCATTCATGCACGAACATTTTTTTTTTTTATAAAATTTATGCAAAATATGTTTTATTATAAAAAAAAAAAAAAAAAACCAAAAAAGGAAAATGAGAAAAATAAATACGTTAAATCTCACCTGGATCTTGATGTTTTAAATTTCGTGCTAAATGAGTCAATTGTAATGGAATATATCTGGTGTCAGCACGTGGGGGACTTCGTGGTGCCGGTGGTGACGAAGAAGCACCAGGTCCAAGAGGACACAAAAATGCTCTCTGCAATTCCCATCCTACTTCTGATATAATACTAGCTTTACGAAAATATGGTGTTACCTCTCGTAGAAATTTTACTAAAAAGAATATATTAAAATTTATTTATCATATTTCTTCTCTACCTGCATAACGATAAGCATAGTTTAACCTAGTTTTAGAATATATTTTAATTAAAAATAAAATTTTCAAATTATAAAGGGAAAAATTAAAGTATAGTAAGATTGTTTCTGGACTTAATATGATTACGAGACATAGTTATTATATAAGTTTCACTTGAATATTTAAAGCAAAAATACATTTTAAGATGTACATTGACAATATAAACAAGTCACGTATTTCGATGTTCAATAAATATAAATACAATTAGAACTCAAACCAGATGATGTAGTGTACCATTCTAATCATTCCAACATTTATTAATATCGAAGTTACTTTCGTCATTGCCCTATTACTCGTAGATGTTTTGCCATACAGTCGGTTGCTGTCATACTGAACAATTCACCAAATCGCAATATGTCTTAGTTTCACATCTCTAAAATTTACCAAACATTCATACGTTTAGGAGTTCAAAATTGTCTACGTGCCACAAGTTTGAACTCAATTTAGCTAATTATTAAATAATGATCACTGAATATAGTCACATCTATATGTGGGTCTAATTAGAGAATAATTTCTTCAAATTTAACTAACTGATAGGTGTTCTATTTGGTTTCTGGTAAACACCCATTTCATGTGAACCTATAACATCAACCCGTTACATGTTATCCAACATTTGCATCAGCATCACCCAGACATTTGATAATATCAGATTTTTTATATTCAGCAAATGTATATCAAGTCTCTTTATCATCGATCGTCTAGTTTTGTAAACCAAATTTTTTTATGTAAATCGCAATATGTCTTAGTTTCACATCTCTAAATTTTACCAAACATTCATACGTTTAGGAGTTTAAAATTGTCTACGTGCCACAAGTTTGAACTCAATTTAGCTAATTATTAAATAATGATCACTGAATATAGTCACATCTATATGTGGGTCTAATTAGAGAATAATTTCTTCAAATTTAACTAACTGATAGGTGTTCTATTTGGTTTCTGGTAAACACCCATTTCATGTGAACCTATAACATCAACCCGTTACATGTTATCCAACATTTGCATCAGCATCACCCAGACATTTGATAATATCAGATTTTTTATATTCAGCAAGTGTATAACAAGTCTCTTTATCATCGGTCGTCTAGTTTTGTAAACCAAATTTTTTTATCTAAATCTATCACTTTGTGATTTAATTACAAATCTCATTTTTAATTAATGTGCTGTGCCTGCGACTAAAATAATATCATCTGTATGTCATTTGGAATTGTAGCTTAATACACTCTCTACACCAACATAATAGATGATAATTATATAAATGCACATTCTGAGTACCGTATTCAAATATAAATATATAAAAAGGTCAATAGTTTACGTGAATGTATTCCAGTAATAAAAAAAAAAGAAAGAAAATTCAAATTTCACTCAATGCATACCGTATTTACACTTCTTTAGTTCTTTCCTCAACGATTCATGCATTGTTCTAACACTTGTAGTCATGTTAATTTTCGTAGGTCAAAAGCCATCATCATATTCACATCCGATTTGAATATCGTAGGTCATCTTTAGTTGAACATAGTAGCCAGTTAACTTCATGTCGGTTTGTACATTATGCAAAAAAGCAATATGTAACAGTTGGAATTATTTGACCGTTAAATACCTTCATAGTGTTGTATATTGTAATACGGCTTGATAATTATAAAAAAAAAATATTCGTTGTATCTAAATAATTGATCGTAGTCATTAGACAGTCAACTTACCTACTTTCTAATAGGTGAGAGAAAAATGTGCCTAAATTAATAATTTAAGAGGTCACTAAATCTAACAAGTCTTCTTAATCTGATGTGAGGTTAGTGGAAACCAATCAAGTATATAAGATTCGGTATAAAATAAAGAGTGTAATGATATGAAGTGTTTTTTTTTTTTTTTTTTTGATTATTGTATCTGCAATGTAACTAATACAATGATTTCCGAAAAGGTAAATTGTAAGAAATGTAGAATTGATTTGATTTCAAATTAACATACTTAAAATAACCATCATATTATGGCCGGTATGAATGGAAAAATCGACTTGCCATTAATTGTCGATTGTGAACCGAACAATAAGAAAACACAATTGCATTTGTTGCCGATTGAGCTACATGTTCCAGTTTTTAATTTTAAATTTCGACGAAAATTTTATCTTCGAATTTCAAATATGTCATCATATATGGTTCTTGTTTAAAAATGCGGTAAGTAGGCATTGTTGTAAGCCTCATTGTACGAATGATTTCATTGTACAATTTAACAATTGCCATTATATTCAAAACGCATATAAATTTTTTTAAATTCTGTACAATTATTGTCTGATCTTACAGCGATCAAAAAGTATGTGCAGTATTCAATGATGTTGAACATTATTAATGTATGTGGTCCAAGTTGCTTAAGACAAAACAGTTTAATTGACAAGATCTCGAAAATAATTGCATGTCTTAGAAGGAAACAAACAGATAAGCATATAGTAATACAATTGAAAGAAGTATTAAATAACATACATTCTGGAACGTATTTTCTGATACCATGGTAAATGATCAAATCTTTTATATTTTTATGTTATAACCATTTTTTGACTAAAATTGATTCTAATTGAATTGATATTGATGTGCGGGTATACACACTGGAAAATCGACAGCCCCTACTGATTATAGTGAAATCAGAAATATTTAAACCCAAAATAAAACATATCGTGAAAAATTATAAACTGTAGAAAATGTTATATTTAAATTCAAATATTCGAAATATCACATAAGAGTCCTAAAATCGCAACGTTAATTAGAAAATAGATTTTCTAGACTTTCATGATTGTAAGTATGTTTAACCATCCATTCGGTTTGGACAAAGTTTGATTTTCTTCGAAGTGCTTCGAGCGACAAAAGAAAAACATATTTTTAAGTAATTAAGGAAATTACAAGATCTACAGTTGAATTGTAAATTTACTTTGTACTTCAAATCTAAATGTAATATTTTGTAATACTACACGAGAGGATATTTTAAACAAAATTGTTAATTGTAGATATACATTTTCAAAAATATAATCAACATAAAAGTTTAAATTAAATAGAATGAGTTTTCTTAATAGATTTTTTCTTGATTAATCAAAAAAAACGAAAAAAAAAAAACAACAAACAAAATAAATTAATACAATCATCTCCTATGTTGAGCGAAGTGAAATTCGTTCATTTGAATAAGTATTTAATTTATGTAAAGTTTTTCAATTTTTTTTTTTAAATAAATGTAAATTTACTTTTTCGATTAATTAATATATTTAACATATAGACGATGTTCTGGATTTGACTACCAAAAAAAAAAAAAAAAAGGTTCATTCAGTATTTTTGCTCTGCGAGAACCAGCATATATTCTCCAAAAGTCTGCCATCAGAAAGTGACTTAACTAACTTATAAATGAATAATTTACAAACTTCTACCATATAGTAACTCGAGAACATATCAGGAAATATTAATTTATTAGGTGAAGTTAATGTCTGATTCGAGGTATCCATATTCAGAAACCATGCGGCGAAATGTACTCTGATATGACGGCCATGATGAAATTACGAACTATTTCCAGTTTGATTTTAGCACCCACTGATTAATTAAACAATATAAAAAATAAACAATTTCTATACAACTACCACATCTAATATACTTATAATATTTATTGATTTTTCTGAATGTTAGAATCATCCTTTACAAAACCAAATTTACATGTAATCCATATAATACTAACAGGCTATGATTTCATCCAACTTTACAATCGATTTAATTTACTTCTAGATTACACTATAATCCCTAAGTATTTTATATTTATATTTTATAAAATAAATAAAGGGAGAATAGACAGAAAGCCTGTATAAATATTCAACATTTTATATTTTGCATTTCAATATTTGCATTATTCCGTTGACTTTGCAAATAAAATTGATCGAAATATTTATGTGGGCATTTTAGAGTAATGGCGAATATAAAATTTCGATCGTAAAAATTAATTTATTCAATAATTGATTCAAAATTAATGAAGGGTAAAATGGATTATATGTCTAAGGATTCAATTCATTATTATATGATATAAAAATCATAGAAAGTGATTGTCTCATAGTATGTAATAATTTTTTAGGGGTTGTGTTTTTTTTTTTATAAACTAATAACTTTGATTAAAACGATAAAATATTTATCATGTATATATGTTGAATATCGTACAGTAATGATTTGAATAGAACCTTAAAAATACTGTAGAATTCACACATGATAAATGGGTATCGCAATCAAAGCATCAGTGTTAAGATGTTGAACTCTGGTTTTTAACTAATAGTTCTCATCAGTACAGTAGTTATCACTAGTGCAAGTTCCGATTTCAAACATTCAAATAATAAAATTGAAAAAGTTCACAACTTCACAACTTTGGTCTGCAGTTCCCCCGCAACTTATTTTTTTCTTTCTGCTGTGATTGAGATACCTAATTATACAGTATGGAATCTGAACGGAATATTAGTCACAATAACAAAATTATTGAACTAATATCATCGTCATCGAGATTCGTAAGTACGAGTATTTATCATTTATATATATCGACGTATCATTTATAGACAGAAGTTCAATTATTTATTTCAACCGTCAATACTCAATTAATTATATTATGAATGGCGATTTTTTTTAGTGATATAGTGGTCAAATTTAATTTTCGAAATAATTTTGAATAATATGTAAATTATATGATCATGTATATTGAATTTCATGCAGCAGTCCGGATTGAATTTAAACTATAACCGCTATGCCACTACAAAAACCCTATTCATAATTGAGTAATATTGTCACTAAAAACCCCAATAATTATATTATTAGATTTTACCGTCAATACATCAAGAAACTCATTTAGATACATTCCTTTGGTCTTGTAATAGATCATTTTCATTCTAATTGAGGAAACCAACCGAAAATTTTGAAAATTCTGAATCAACATTACAATATTGAGGTTGTAATGAAGGGAAAAAATGGATTAAGATTCAAATATGGATATAAGGAAAATTGTATAAGATAAATTAAGATTGCATGACATATGTGACTATATGTTATGACATTTTATCAATAAACAACTTAATTGACAACGAGAATCACACTATCGATGCCTATTGCACACATGATAACCTGGAGTTTACTATTGAAGACAAAAGTATGCTAAGCGCTAGCATAATTTGAATAAGAACTGAGACTGGAAAAAAGGTTTAGTAGAAACCAGTTGATAGTAAATGTTGGAGTATATGGGTGGGTGCTCGATGATTTCAGCAAACATGGTGGCATTACAGGTACTGACCAACCCATGCCACTAAAAAACTACCATAAACTATATTTATTTACGGAAAAGTATACAGAAAAACAAGCCAATATGAAATTTCTTTAAAAATAAAATCATCATTGGATACGATACTGAAAGTTGATTCGCTTAGAAATTTGCAGCATGATAAATCTAAGATTCATGAAACTTAGATAAAATGACGTGCAATTTATTTCGTAATTAGCATGAGAAATTTGTAAAAATTTATAAGATGTGCGTAGGCACAATTCAACACCACTAAGTGTGATAAACTTTCGAGTAATTAACTAAGCAGTTTATCTAAATTCACTTTACATTTTGATGATTAGACAATTTAAAGTAAAAGTTACTGCATGGTGATGACTTTCTGCGTTTCAGTTCCTTAAGTGTATACAAGTTCCCTTCCAACTATTGCGGATGTGGCAACAAAAGAGTCTATTTATCTGTATTCGTATTCACCAACGAATGGTCTGCTTGAATATAATATTCAAATAATATTACCGGTAATGTGATCGGTAATTGGTATAAAATGGTGAAAAATACCTATACAACAAATTTCCGGCATTTTGGAATCACTCTGCTGAATTTTTCAGATGCATAACCAAACAACTATAATTGATTCTATATTTTCCATTACGCAATCTGAACTCATAATAGGTAATTAGTCCTATGCACACAATGTGGTGTAAACGTCGAGATGATGATGATGATGATGACGATGATTCACTCGCATACCATCAGTTTACTTACTATCAGTGATATATATACATAATAATACTATCTTATTACATCTTATATATGATCATTGATATAATACACCAGTCATGTAATAGAATATCAATTTTTTTTCTTGTCAAATAATTTAAGACCAGAAAGCCTTTCTCATCAATCTTTACATTTCCACTTGAGTAGATTTTAACAAACGAAAAATAAAGTTGTTTGGAAAATGAAATATCGATTTAAAAGTGGTGCTTGATTAATGATGGACCGCAATTCGAAATTTAAGTTGTTAAATATTTGTCGGTTATCCTCTTAATTTAGTAAAAAAGGATCCTAAATCGATTTTAATTGCTGATACAAAATCTTGTTTCCGTTTTACATTATTATTTTATATATAGAATTGATTAAAATAATTAATTATATGTACACTAATTTATATTGGCATTCAAATTTTGATAAAACGTTTCCTTATTCAGAAGATTAATGTAAGACAAAAGATAATATTTTGCAATTAATACTGTCGTTTATATATCACATTATTTTGGTTGATGGCTGGAGCTGCTACATTCTATTAATATTTTAGAATGGAAATTTCTTATTGTATGTCATAAGATTCAATTAAGAATCTGGTGTAATTTATAACATATAATTATTCATTTATAAGGTGTTTTATATATATGAGTGTAATAAATAAAGAAACAAAAATAAAAATGAATTAAAAAATATTGGTCCCAACATAACTGTAAGTCTGTAATAATATCATCTTGCAGATTTTGGTACAGATTCTCAAGTATATCAAATATTTTATACCAGTCGAGGTGGTGTTGTAACGACTAATAAAAACAATTACAAAAGACTTGACTAATTGGGCCAAAGTACTCTGGGTAACTGAAATATATAGAAGGAAATGATATCTAGAGAGCATTAAGGAAAAATGAACAGTCTGTCCAAGTGTGTTAATTACAGCGTTTTTCGTTTCTAACTCGCAATCAATGAAATGCTTACTAAAAACGTCATTCTTATGGTAAAAATGACCGATTTAGAATACTACAACTATAACTATAAAATAGTGGTCATCTGAATTTTAATTTTATTACATTTTAACTTCGATCTGAGTACATTCTTCTGGACAGTATTTACAATAAGACCAACATTGAAATCGCTAATAACTTATCGAATCATTTTTGAAATCGATTTATTGAGATCTTTAAATTGATCTGTTTGACGTTTTCTTGTCAGAGTAGTAGGACACCTTTTTTCCAATTGAATCAATGTTTCGGATGAAGGTTTATTTCGGTTTTGTGATGTTGATTGATCATTTCGTTTCATGAATGAGAAGATTTGCCAAATTATTAGATTATTAATTAAGTTAACATAATGATTGATGTGATATACACTATCAAATTTTCCCTTAAATGATTATGTAATTCAGGCACAAATTCATTAAATTTGGTCCAATCTATAAAGGTTATCTTTTTATATAATTGGTATTTTATTAAATGGTATTTGTTAGTATATGAACAACTGTGTTCAGCTACGTTCATTACATATTTTTCTGTAACAAAAAATTAAACAGACATATCCTCTGTCATTTATTTTGTTAGTGCCAAAATCTCCAATTGCTGTTTTCCCATCTTCTGCTCCTTTTCCCAATTTTGCATTAAAATATTCTATTATCATCAAGTAAATGTGCAAATTTTTCTTTTATTGCCGCCATTTGATCATAAAATGTCTCAAAATCAAATGGGTGCATATACTAGGATAATTTTTATGTGGTACCTTTTGTTAATTCTTAATAATGTTTGAGATTTTACTATTTAAATGAAAATCAACTCCAACCTATATCATTTTCCTTGTAATAAAATGTGTGTCCTAATTTTAATATGCAACCAATCTTATTCTCGACATCAAATTCCAACAACATCCCACTTAATTCGAGAAAGTTCATATTCCAATTCATTAATCCAATCACATCGCTCGATAATTGTTGTCCATAGGGTTGTTGTCGAAATCGGAGTACGTCATAACACTGGAGAGCCATAATATTTAATTGTTCAACTACGAAACTCCTTTTCGAGTTGGTGAGATTGTTTGTGGTTTTTTTTATTGGAGTACATATATTCACTTAGGCAATTGACCTTTTAATATTCATTTTTTCAAAATCAAACCTATATCAATCCAAATTAAATTACAAAGTGATAAATTTACAGCAATTCTATACGTAAACGATTAGCAGTTGTCCTTGATTTTTACTTTTATGTGATAGATTGTCTAAAAAAAGCTGGCCCAAGTTTTTTTTTAGGTCTGTCTCTCTTTTGGTACTCTGAAAACACACTACCAAAATTTAAAAGGTTTTGCAAAATTATGAAAACATGGATAATTTTGAAAATTCATAGAAACTTAACGAGTCAGTGATTTTTTCGTGCAGGTAATCGCTAGAAAAAGGGAAATAGAGGAGAATGCAAATAAATTATTTAAAAAAAACAAAATTCTTCTTCAAAACTCATTCGAAAAATTGGAAAATTCTGATGAAACTCTTCAGATAAATAAATGTATTCATATTAACGGTTCATCGATGTCTACAATGTGGCTGGAACTCAGGTCTACTGTCGGGCTAGTCTTGCGGTTAAATTACGACCGGTGGCTCTGTTTTCGAAATTTTAATTTATCATATTTAATGAAAAAAGATTTTCGGTAAGTGTCACATAGATAGAGTTTCCGTGTCTGAGGATGAAATATGTAGAAAGTTATTGCGCAACTTTGACAATTAAAAGCGATGTGAAATCTCACTCCAGAAATGCTCTGTACTGACAGCAGACCATTTGCAAAGTTGATTGCAACTGGACGCGTCCACAGGTTGCGGATAGTGGAATGGCATTCATATGTGTTATATGGGGGTTACCCGAAAGGGCGCGGACAATCAACGGTCATGTTG
>JANSTX010028710.1:0-14584 GCA_027564355.1 Penthetria funebris | reverse complement strand
CAGCAAATATCGTAGAGAGGGTATAAAAATATTTTTAATTTTTTCTTTCCAACCCTTATTTTGAAAAGTATATTATATACGCTTATGATGGAATAAATTATTTTGATAACTATATGTAAATCAACGAGTATATTATGCCTTCTCCCTGATAAAATCAAAATCTAATCACGCAATGGGTATTTCCGATTTGGGCATCCGATTTGCCAAACCCAATTTCCACAATTCATTTCCCGATTTGGCAAAATCGCGCTTAATCAATTTATTTGTGTTAACAACTTCATTATATTTTGTACATACGATGTATATTTTACATCAATTTTGATTAGACTCATATATTTGGTTTTCTTTTTGTGTTTTTTTATTTTTTTTTTATTTTGTTTTCCCTTATTTCTATCCCATTTGGAATGTTATGAATTTGAAAATATGAACACTCATATTTTAGTAATAATTTATAATTATAAATAATCATCTTACCGCAGTTATATATATAATATATTACATTAATCCAATAAATTCAAATATTAAACTTTAGATTAGGTTTCTGGGTATATAATTAATATAAATTACATTCAATATACAGCATAAATCAATCAATTATGTTTTTCTTTCAAGAATCTTAGATAGTATGAAAATGCCTGGCCAACGAAGTGGTTTCCACATATGTGATATATTAGATTTACATAATAGTGATCCAAAAGCTAGTGGTAATATTCATCATAATAGTGCAGTGTCGGCAACATCAAATAATACAACATTATTAACTCGCGATGATACACATCTTACCAGTTCAGGATTAATAGGTCATCATGGTCCATATCAATTACCTCCACATATAAATAGTGCAATTTTTACTGATTCACCACAATATCATGCGGCACAATATCAGGCAGCAAGAGCATGGATTCAAGATAATGAACAATATGGTATGTATTTGTATTTTTTTTAATAAATATATACATATCTGATTTATATACGTTATTATTGAAACTAGTATTGATTAAAATTAATTTATCATATATCGAAATCAATAATTAATCAATTGTATAGATAGATTATTGGATTTAAAATACAATTTAATAATTTAAATCATAAATTTCACTCAATTTACTTATCATAATTTTCATAAATACTATATATATATATATATATATCTAATTACTTCCTTTCGTCTTCCTCAGGATATATCATCATGTTATACTCAATCTATATTTCTTCACATAATTCTTTATCCGTATTTTTAGTATTATTTACCTAACCCACTTTACTTTCTTCTATTTGGTTTTTGGTTTTATTGTCAACTCACTAGGAGAGTTACAGAGTTTGAAGTAGTTCACTTTGAGCTATCGTCACTATTTTTACATAAACCGTGTTTTTAATAGTCACCAATTTTATGTTCAGCTATCATCAAATTAATAACAACGATAAATAGTCTAGAATATTGATTTTGTAAATGACGATATAATCGTCTTGTGAGGTGATTTTCTACAAATGCATGATTAAACTTACATATCTCAAATAGTTAGAAGTATTCAAATTTTAAAAGTTCTGGTTTGAAACATATACTTTATAGTATCCATACTTCTATTATTTGAGTACATTTTGTTGTAAACAAAAATATAATAATTTAATCATAATTCACAATTAATATTTGGTGCATATTTAATCATGATATGTGATTTAAAAAATCCTTTATTATGCAACAAGTTAAAAGAATATTAATATTACATTCCACGATGGTGTTCACTAGAAGAATACGATGAATGCGGAATGGATATAGTGTCAATTGGTAAATATGCATATTGGGTGTTTAAATCTGTGAAATATGATTATTAGAATTTCAAATTTGAATAATGTTGATGAATCTGGATTTAATAGAAAAATGTGGCAATTAAATTGAAACCAAATTCTATTTAATTTGCTTTCAATTTTATCTATATATATGGAAAATAATCACAAAACATACAAATTTCTTTTTACATTCAACACCTTATAAATAATCGAATTTTCCTTGACTGAAGGTACCAATAAGGTAATTAAGTTGTTTAATGTTGTTTAATAACCTCTTCTCCTCAGTTACTGTACATAGTGTGTCTCAACAAAGTATACTAGAATGAAATGGACTTAAATTGCCTATAACTTCTAAATTTCTAAGCCACTATACATATGTGGTAGAGTTTGTGCAGCTCTGCACTTTCTGTTGTTACATCTAAAGCATTTGATATAATAGGCTCAAAAGTATCGTTTATATTTAGACGATCAAATTGTTGTCGATTAAGCTTTCAGGTCTACGCATTATGTTCCATCTTATGATGGTAATGATAATAACTTTTAAATTTTCTCAAATATATTGTTGTTTTTGATTTAATTACACAGGATGACTACCTTAAAAATGAAATAGTTATTTACTTGGAAAGGAAAATATTTTGAAAAGCCATTCCGATTCATATCTCATGCTATTTCTATGGATTATAGCAACATTCATCACTAAGTCATTTTGGATCGATCTACACTTTTGTATACATTTCTATTTACTTTTAGTGGCATTTTTCTATCGTACAAAACTTCGGACACTGATCTTCACTAAATTTCACCACGTTTTTCAATCAAATTACTTACAAGCTCATGAAAATAATATTGTCCATAGAAGAATATCTTGAACTGTACCAAAAAGACATTACAGTAATGAATGATTGTTTTAAAATTCTGATGCACATTAAATTAAGTTATCACCATATGCCTATCACCATTATGTATAAATATTATCTGGCTAAATTCGGTTATATTCATTATAATCCTTTTAAATATTAGGTTTAGAGGTTACATTATTCACATTAATGTGATATATTGACTAGAATTTATTACCCTCCTACTCTACTATACAAAAAAAAAAAAAAAAAAATCTGTAAATTAAGGTTATTAATTATCATATTTATTATTTAGTGTACTTTAATTTAATACTATTATTAGTGATTAAAAATTTATTGGCAATAACGTATTATATTTGAGCATAACATCGATATATGTTTACATAAAAAAAAGTTGATAAATTTATTATAATCATAAATTACATGTTATGACTATATGATCGAATACGTCTTACAATTTTAATTTTTAATTATTTTTAATATTATGTAATGATATTGATTCACATTGCGTAAATCCTTTTTATTTTAAATATGTATATATTTACTTGGGATTAATATCTTCTTATAATATTCCAATCAAGTTAATATACATATTTTATGCACTATGTCATACAGATTATATAGTGCAATGCAAACGAACCACTTCAACAATGAGAAATTCACAGAATTGTCTGCGTCAATAAAGTCAAAGTCTTAAGACATATGACACTACTATTTAAAGTAAATAGGTTAATTTTTTAAAACATATAGTCAGATAACTATAGTATAGAAGTGATATAAGTTTTCTACATTTGAAACATTTTCAATATGCAGTGTACATAAAATATAACTATGATTGATCCAATATTTTTTAGTTGGCAAATTTCAATTATAATTATTTAAGTTTACATTTGATATTACATATGCATATTTCAAACGGCAAATTAACATCGTAATGCCACCCGATGCGTAAAGGTTTTGGATGATAACATTATGTATGGTGTATATGATGACGGCCGGTCGATATGATCACTTTTTGTCGGGAAAATTTTCTCGCAAAATTTGTATTATATAGCATGAACTAAGTGCATGTGTGACACCAACATGTAGGCGCCCTCACTGCACAATTTTTTTTTTGTGGCGTATGTTGACTATGTTGTCGCCCAGCTTTTGCTGCCTGATAGGAATTACAGAATAAAATGTCTTATATAATAAAATGTTTAACAAATGTACATTTAGCAACATACTTTTCGAACATCAAAATGCACGACAATTTTGACTATGTCATTATAACTTATATAAGTTGCCCTATATATAATATATGTGATGTACTATATAATTGTCGTAATATGTTATAATCAACAGTCAAATTGTTTTGAACACCTGGGTGTGATATATGTATTATATATTGGTTTAATTTGAATCGCTTATAAATATTTTAGTATATTACTACTAATTAATGAAGAAAAAACGCATAAAACACGCAAAGTGCATAGCATAGATAATATGCACAATATTCTCTATATTGGATTGTATATATAAAGTACATTTATCATTTTTAAAAGGCAGATGTAACTACATTATATTTATATGTACCTTTTATAAGGCATATATTTCAAATAAACTCCTAAATGATTATTAAATGAAACATTTAGATGCCAATATAGCAACAAAACAGAAATTGCATACTTTTAATTCTACATAAGCATTATATTTATATATCTGAATTTCCATTTCTTTCTTTGTTACAGCAAGTCTTTCAAAGGGTAGTGGACGTTATAATAAACGGAAATTTCCTGGTAGTGATACTGGTCCAACGGGTAAAAAGGGAAGACCAACATCAGACGTTACAACAAATGTCAAATTACCAGCACATGGTTATCCATTAGAACATCCATTTAATAAAGATGGTTATCGTTATATATTAGCTGAACCAGATCCACATGCACCGTTTCGTCAGGAATTTGATGAAAGTGCCGATTGGGCTGGGAAACCAATTCCGGGATGGCTTTATCGTACACTATCACCAAATTCAGTTTTACTAACATTACATGATCGTGCACCACAATTAAAAATTTCCGAAGATCGTTTAGCTGTTACAGGTGATAAAGGATATTGTATGGTCAGAGCATCACATTGTAAATACATATATAGGCTATTTATTTAATTTTAAAACTTTAACAAACAATATTTTTTCAAAAAATAAAAAAAAAAACAAAAAATTATTTAGCTATAACGAGAGGATCATGGTATTATGAGGCAACAATTGAAGAAATGCCTGAAGGTTCAGCAACGCGTATCGGATGGGGTCAAGAGTATGCAAATTTACAAGCACCATTAGGTTTTTATAATTTTTTTTTTTTTTTTCATTTTAAACATTAATAATTCAATTTTTTTTTTTTTAACAATTTGTTCCTAATTATTATATTAGGTTATGATAAATTTGGTTATTCATGGCGTTCCCGTAAAGGTACACGATTTCATGAATCAATGGGTGTTCATTATAGTGCCGGTTATGGTGAAGGTGATACACTGGGATTCCTAATTGTTATGCCACAAGTTACACAAAATATTGATTATATGCCACATACATTTAAAGATCGTGTTAGTTAAACAATTAATTTTGGATTTAAAAAAATATATTATTATTAATAATTAATTTATCTGTGTTATAGCCACTTGTTAAATTTAAAAGTCATCTTTATTATGAGGATAAAGATAAAGTAACGGAAACATTAAAGAATTTAAAATGTATTCCAGGCAGTAAAATCGTATTTTTCAAGAATAATGAATGTCAGGGCGAAGCATTTACTGATATTTATGGTGGTGGTTATTATCCAGCTGTATCAATTCATAAAAATGCAACGGTTAGCGTAAATTTTGGACCAAATTTTAAGTATCCTGATATTGAAGACGAATACAAATGCAAAGGGGTATTTATTAATAGAATTTGATAAAAATTCAATATTATATTTTTAATTACAATATTGTTGTTTATTTCAATGGGATATGATAGATGTCTGAACGTGTTGAAGAGCTAATATCTGAACAATCCTTATCGGATATGATTTATTTTACTGAAAATGATGGTAAACTAAGATTAGATACATTTAGTTTATGAGATTAGTGTTTTGTTTTAGTTTATTCAATATTATTTTTAACATTTGTGTATAAACATTTTTTATTCTGAGATAATTTTTAAGTTAATTAATTATATATAACTTAGATTCGTATTTTTAATATATATATTGTGTGTTTAATAAAGTACTTTAAATTTAATTATTTTTAATTTTAGTTTGTTTTTTTTATTTTATATTTTTTATATAAGTCACTTAGTCACACACATTACTTCAACTTTATAGCTTAGAATTTACTAATATCGATGGAGCATTATATTTACCAAGAAGAGTTTTCAAAGTTAACATTAGTAAGTCAAAATGTCTATTATGTAACGTATTCGAGTCATTTATCATCTCGACTTTTACGCCAAAAAGATGGAAAGTGCGGTATTACGTGAATTTGTTGTTCACAAGTTGCTAAGAATTGTTCATAGTGTATGAAAAATTAACGATTAAACGACAATTTTATTTTTTATGATTTATTTTTTCTTTAATATAAGAAAATAATTGATTAAATTTAATTTCGTTAATTGACAACTAAATACAATAAACGTGTCAACCCCTAACAAACTGTCGAATATATAGTTTCAATACGTTTGTCTATCATAAACGATCATGAAGTATTTCATGACAGTGTGCCTATGAGATCAAATAGTCCATAAAATGTTTATTTTCAGAAAATAGCAAATGAATATTAAATGAAATAAATTTCCCATATGGTACACTCTCATACTTCTATATAAATTACTTGAAGATATACCTACAAACAGATGCTGCTTATGTTTTTTTTTTTTTTTTCAAATGGGCAATCGAGAATATATAAATCATCTTTACCCATAGGCACAAACTCGATCAAGATATTTGTCAGTAATGGTTATGTGATGATGTCTAATAATATGGTATCAATGTTGTATGTCAACATAGTACAATAAAAACGAATATTGCAAGCTATACAAACACTCCGTATAATGGTTGGAAACTTCAAAGATAATAAAATAGTTATGATATTCAAAAGGCATTTTATAAAGTACCAAGAAATCTTGTAAGCATTAAAATTTCAATCTGTATATCACAGTTTAACACATTCAAAGATAACTTTTGTTACGCATTAGAATTTTACATTAACTCCGTTTCGTTTTCATACAAATTAAAAAGAATATGTCAAATTAACATTTGTGATATGTAACATATGTTTCTTGTACAATACAATATCCTGTTTAGGACTATATGATTTGAATGTATATTTCTATTTATTTCTATCCATTTCGCGATGCTCTCAGTTTATAAATAAATATAACACGAACAAAATAATGAATAGTTTAGAAATGTTGTTACTTTATAAACTGATAAATTTACATAAGTTTAAATGTACATTATGTTGTTGATCAAATGAAAAGTTTGAGCTATTTTAAATTGTGTTTCAAATCTTTCTCTTTGCCTAAAACACTGCATTAATTAATCATTTCTATTTACCAAATCCACCTTTACAATTTGGACTTGATTCAACTTTATAATTTTCATCCCATTGTGTTGGTGTTTTTGCTTCAATAGATAAAGCATGTACAAAATCTCCATCAAGTTTCCGTTTGACAATATCATTGATCATACGATGTCTCTAAAAAGAATACAAAAAAAAAAAAAATAAATATATAATAACGTCAATAAATAACACAAGTGCAAATGGTATATCAAACCTTAATTAAAGGCATTGATTCAAACATATTGGATACGACCAATACTTTAAAATGTGATTCGGAATTTTTGGGAGCATTATGCATATACGATTCATTGATGACTTCCAAATGAATTGGTTTTAATTCTGTAGTTAATGCTTGTGTAATTGCCTCTTGAATTGGTGCACTCATTTTAGAAATTACAATATTTCTATTATTAATAAAATAGTTTGCGGATGAGAACAGAATTTTTTTTGGCAACCTATCTGAATGGATATTAAAAAATTATTATTTTATGATAGAATATTCTTATTTGCATACTAAAATTAATTGTTTTCAAGTAATTCATAACAATAAGCAAAATTGCGAAAAATAATATAGTAATGGTTTGTTTCTATTTGACAATCAGCAGGGTTTACAGTATAGTTTCGAAATTATGACAGAGTACATAAATATATAATTATAATTCTCATAGTGCTGAATAAGATAAAAATTCAAAATTTAATTATGAATTTATTAAAATTTTTTCTTAGTACTAATGTAAACTGCTCATACAACCCAAATTATAGTATCACGACAATATTCACTGTATTTAATTTACACTTAAATTCAGTATGTAGCGTGTAAGTTATATAACACATCAATTGCAATTGATAATATAACATATCTGAAGACTTGTAGAATATCACATTTAAGTGTAATTGGAATACTTTCAATTGGCCAGAAAATTGTACGCATTAAAATATGGTTACTCTTTTCAACTAAATTGAGATTAAGTTAAATGATGCTGCGTTTTATGATTATTGGAGATAAAGTGCAACAGTCTCCAACAGTTGAGCACCTGTGGCCTTTTGACATTTCACAATTAGACACTTTGATAACACGTCAAATAAGAATATAATTACATTTTCTATGAAATATTTGTTTTTATTTAACAATTTTATTTTTTGTAAAAAAATAATATATAATTAAAGAGTTAAAATCTAATTAAATAATTTACGTTATTTCAGTTTAGTTTTTTTTAATAATTTTCAAAAAATTAATTATTTAAAGAAATAATCGATAAACATGTAAAATAAACAACTTTCAGTTTCAGTTTCGTGATTATTTTTTTTATTGTGTGTTTTTGTGTGGATTAAATTTGGGTTTTGGTATGATAAATTTTAATGAAAAATTCCATATAAATACTAGTGATAAAAAAGATAAACTTTCAGAATACAGTAGTAATAATACATCAATATCAGAATCGGAAAATATTGTATCCTTAATAATTGATGATCGAAGTAGTACAGGCAGTTTAAATTTAAATCCATGGGCTGATGAGGCAATCCAACGAAATAAAGATGATTGGGAAACAATTGAGGGAATGTTTTACGGTGAAAAAGAATTACCAAAAGATAAAAAGATCCGAAATGAGTTCATGCAATGGATGAAACAATTTCCACATGTAAGAGTTATTGGAGAACAATCACCAATTTTTTATGATCCAACAGTTGTGCCTAATAATGATTCAGATGAAGAAATTATTGCCATTGATCCTCCTGAAAATCAAATGATTAAAATAAGGTCCTCAAATTCAAGACTAAATAGTTCCTCATATTTATCATCTAAAGATTTGAATAACCAATTTTTTATACGAGAAACATCTAGTGCTTTTCGAAATTATAATAAAAGTAATATACACAATGAAAAATCAACATTAACGTTACCCACATTAGAATACGACAATAATAATAATAATAATGATGATGACGATGATGTCGATGATGATGATGATGATGATGATGATGATGATGATGATGATGATGATGATAATAAACAAATTAATCAATTAAAAAATTGTTTACGTATAACATCTGGTTCTTTATTATCATCGAATCATGACAATTTTGAGTATAGAAGAAAAATCAATAGGATTACATCTGTTAAAAGTGATATTAAAGTAAATTCAAAAAATGAAGAATTCTTTTCCAATACAGCACTTTTAACGCCAATGAAGAAAAATGTTGAATCAAATTCAATAATGCCATTAACATTTTCAGCAAGGTTAGTAAAAATGCCACCAATTTATAATAATACTAATAATATTAGAAATCATCATGATCAACATTCAATTATTAGAAAGCCATTTAAAAGTTCCGTAACCTTGCCATCAATTAATATACGTCCACAATTACAATTCAGTGCAGAAATTATTGGCAGATCAATATCGGCTGTACATAAAAAAAGTAAAACACATCAAATTGCACCCAGACATAGATCTGAATGAAATCAATAAATAAAATCAATTTTGTATTTTATATTTTTTATTTGGTATATTTTTATGTGATATTAATAAATAATGATGAACATCGAACTTTATAGTAATTTAAAAAAAAAAACTAATCGCCTTTGCCTAAAAGTAACCAAAAAAGTTCTTACAATTTTAAATCACAAAAATTCACAACTCAATCTGTACAGGAGGGATTTAAAAATACTGATTTAATGCTATCAAATACGAATTCTGTATATATATATATATATATATACAAACAACTAGAAATCTTTTCTGGGTATATGCTCATTTGCAATGTAATGGGTGCCATGCACTTCCAAAAAATATAAATCATGCATCAGGTGTTGATGAATAATTTAATTGTCCCGATTACGCGTTGCTCACTAACTTTGTTGAAATAATGTACGGGAAAATAGTCCTAAACTTAATATAATGTATTATAGATTAAAATTCATTTGAAGAGTCACATAATATATTTAGGTTCTGAAATTGTCATTGCGGATTATTTTAATGTTCACATCGTTTCTTAGCTTGTGCATTTTATTCGGGTTGAGGTATCTATTGACAACTCTGATCATATAATCACAGCTATTTCTTATATGCTTTATCGACTATTTGTATGTTAAAGACAAGGGTGTGGCATTACAATCGGTCAAATTGAGATGGTTTACAAAAAATTCATAATGATATCAGATGGGGAGAAATTGTTCGAGTTGAAGATTTGGATCGTGCCGTCGACATATTTTCCTCTATATTTTTCCCTATATTGGAAATATATATTCCTACTTCTGTAAAATCAATAAAAAAAAAAAAAAAACAAAATCCTTGGTTCGATAAAAAATGTTTGGATGCTGTTCGCAATAAAAGAATGGCATTTTTACTACATAAAGACAATAACTAAAAAAGAAAGAAGAATATGAAAAATGGTTAGAGTAAAATATAAGGTTTGTAACTAATAATCAATAATTATATTATTTTGATAGTATAAAATGAATATTTTTTTTTTCACCGTTGGATACATGTACTGTTAGTATAGATTTGGATAATAAAATAATGTTTAATTAAATGTCACATATTAAAATACCAAACATATTATGGTAATGTTCGGTTAGTCGCGTCATACATTCTAGTATTAAATGTAAATATTGGAATGATTGAACTCGTATAGTATAACATAATATAAATCACTGTTTATTTACGTTTGTCAAATGTCAACTATAAAAAAGATAAATGGATGCGCAGGTGTATTCCAAATATAATTTATGTTCAATGGGCGTTTTAAAGCGAATAGAGTTCGTTTAATAATTTAGACATTGTCCGTCTTTATTATTTCAAAATTAACCGCGAAAAAAATCTATTAGTAATTAAATACATCAATAAATGTGTAACATCATTCAACTATCAATTAACATAAATTTATGAGTAAATTTCATAATTATAAAATTTAAAATACATTAAATTAACACTCCGCATTGGATTTGTTTTCATGGCACACGTATAACTCTTTCTTTCAAATATCTCTAATGAAAACAGTCGGGCAGGTTAAATCCGGTGAATACGAAGGTCAATTGAAATCGTTTCCGATATTAGGCACTATTGATAGAAAATTCAACAAGTAGTCATCATATGAAATGTGGGCCACAACGGTCTCATGCACATTTAAGTGTTAAAACTATACCGAATTTTACAACAAAAATAATGCAATCATCTATGATTTTATATTTTAAATTTTTATTTTATTTATTTAACAATTAGTTTAACATTAACAACATGTTTTATTTTTCATCATTTTTGTTCGCCTCCTCTCTTTACATTTTTTTTTTTTTTGGTATTAATTATGAGCAAACAATAGTGCAAATTCATTTTAAAAATTTAATATTTTTATTTATTTTTTTTTACTTTTTAATTTTTATTTAGTACAAATATAATATCAATGAGGTTCTAAAAAATTTTTTAATTTGTGTGTACAATATTACTAAAAAAAATACAAATTGCGTGAATGATTTTTCATATATAAATAAACAAATTTAATTTTTTTTATTTTACATTTTTTAAACTTTTATTTTATTGAGTTTTTTTTTTTTTTTTTTTACAAAAGCGATTTTTTTATACTTTGTTTTAATTTCTGTTTTTTTTTTTCGTTTTTGAAAAATAATCTTTAACAAATTAATAAAATTGGTTCATATAAATTTTAATTTGTTTGACTAAATTGCATATCGATTGTTTTGTTTCGTTAAAATAAGAAGGGTTTCTGGTAATTTTAAAAATATTTGCAATCAAGAGTTAAGTATTAACTTTTGTGTATAATTAATGAAATGTACTTAACATAGGCAGCTGAGTTGTACTACACTGAGATAGATCCAATTAATAACTTTTTAATAAAAGAATTTATTTTGATATACAAGAATATGCACTTCTACATATTACAGAAATATTAAATATATTTTGTATATATGTATATGTAATAAAAAATATCTTGCAACTCAAGTTGCAACTATAATAATATTAACATTGCATTGTAACTTCTATCAAAGACACATTTTTTTAATTTTTCAGGTAAAATGCATTTTATTAAAATATAAAACAATTATTTATATTTATAAAACACATTATCTAAATGTGAAAACAAATTATAACAGTAATGTAGGCATTTTTTTCATATCAAAATAGTCTGATTTAAGACAACAAGAATCCTATACTTAATAGCGACGATATCTACGACTATTATTGTAATACAATATATTTAATATTTCTGTAATTCAATTAATTGGAAGTATGCAGTACACATCAATTTAAAAGATTACAGAAGACAAGGTATTTAATTTCCAATGTACTAATTCTTGAATAACTGTACTAGAATGGCATTTTTGCAGACTTTAGTACAGTTATCTTGGAACTGGATTAATGCAATTTAAATTAGCTTATTAAAGTATAAAATTTTTATAATATTTCACCCCAATAAAATGGACACTGCCACATTATAATAAATTCGTGTTCTCAATAAAAATCCATTTATGCAGTTGTTGTAATTGTGCTAATGTAGGCCGGTCTCTTAATTAATTTACATATAAATAAAAAAATGTTAATTTACTTATTATAGACTGAATACTATCAATTCGTTTATATTTAAATAATTTATTGTAATTTTTCAATAAAAAAATTAAACGAGAAAAATTTTGTATTTATGGTAGCGTGAGCGTGTTATTGTAATGGAACAAATATTTATTTATTGAAATTGTCCCAATTTACATATACATTCTAGCTCCTGAAAATCTAAATTAAACTCAGAGGTTTACTAAACTATAGATACGGTAAGTTCATGTATAATAAAACGGAATAGTTGCATTTATCGATTGTATCCCAAGGACTGTTAATTTTTATTTACGAATGAACATTATAAAATCAAATCTATGTTAAGTACTCGCATATGTAATTTAAAATCATTAAAATCATAAGTTGGTGGCTCTGTTAAAAAAACAATTCTTAATACAAAATTTCTAAATTAAAACATTAAAAATCTTAAACTTTTAATAAAAGTTGTATAATTATAACAGTCAATAATATTATTTACATAAATTTTGTCGTTCTTATCTATTTGGTTTTAATGAAAATATAGTTATCTGGAGTTGGTTATAATTAAAGTTTTTCTTTTAAGAGAAAAATTAACTAGAATAATATTGCACGGTACATTTGTTGGAAATAGTTCCTACCTATGACTGCCCTAGACAACTAATTAGTTATCTTGTAAGGATGACCAAATTACACTTATGGATAATAAGCACTTGATTTATGAGGAATAAATAAATGTGAATTATTATCGGCATAACAATTGCTCACAGATCTCGCAATAGTGAAAATGAAAATTCAGCGATAAGAATCTCATGTAGATAGTTATTTATTTTATAACATTGATTTCTATGTACATAAATAGCATTAAAACTGCTTAGATATTATTGATGGACACTAATCGTATTTAGATCCCAACAATTGAACTAAAGTGGATAAATTGAAATGCAATTTTTTCTGATTGATGACTAATCACAAACGAGTATCAATCACATCATTTTCACAATAAATTGCCTGTAAAATCAAAATTTAGATTAGAAGACCATAACAGCTAAATTCAACGTTTTAACATTAAGTATTTTAATTTTTATTTATTTATAATTTTGTATGCACGCATTTCGAACAATTCGTTTTTGAAAATGTTCTAAAAGCGTCCGAAATGCACATACAAATTAATAAATAAATAAAAATTAAAGTGCTTATTTATAAGATGTAAAGTTAAAGTATTTTCTTAATTATTTAATGCATGTTTCGCATTAAAAAATGCGATACACACTATATAGGAATTATTTCCGATGACCCCAAGTAGAGATAAAAACAAATTGAGTAACCTATATAGCATACCTAATAATAATAATAATAAGAATAAGAATAATAATACTTCTATTAAAAAAAAATTATAATTATATTCAAAATTGTTATGGCACAATTGAATGGCAGTAACTGTGTACCAATTGGTTAAATTGTAAAAAACGTTTTATTATTAGTAAAAGATTGAATTCGAATGAATTTTTACGTTTATCCAAATTCACTTTTTATGGAGTCTTGTAGCAATAAAAATTGAAATTTATTAAAACAACGAATATTATTAAATGTGCTGACCGAACAGAAGATTAATCGTATATATTTAAACTAAATTGCTAAATAAAATTGGGCATATGTTATTCCATATAGCACTCAAATTATAAACTTTGGAACTGCTATTTAAAAAACAAAAAAAAAAAAAATACACGTTATACGAGTACCATATCGTACCATCTCTTTAAAATTAATACAAATTTATCTTTTTAATTCAATTTGAAAAAAAAAAAAACGAAATTGTTTAAT
>JANSTX010028699.1:1774-12183 GCA_027564355.1 Penthetria funebris | reverse complement strand
AATTAATATTATTGAATATAATTCATAGATTTGTATTGCGTAAAAATTAATATTATATTCAAATTATATGATAGTAACATTGTTTAATTTATTAGCACAACAATTTGATAATATAGTAAAATATTATTAATTATTAATTGCGGTTCAATAAATCTACAGCAATTATTATTATTTCCTATGGCAATATATAAAATGATAATTATATATACATATATTGTTACACAACTATATCTGCACGCCATCTATTACAATATCCAAGAAACACGAAAAATTGAAAAAAATGAATAAGCAATCCAGGAGAAATCTAACAAATGATTAAGAATAGTATAGACATTTGTGGAAAGAACTATTAGAGAAAATACCAGAATGTTTTCAATACAGATTACAGATTACTATATAAGCGATGGCATTGCAGCTAACAATTCATTATTAAGTAAAGAATCTATACAACGAGAAAATAAATTAGTAGAGTAAAATAATAATTTGTTTTTATAAATTTGTGTTCATTGTTATACTGAATAAATTAAGTTTATATTATATTGCAAGTGATATTTTTTATCATACTACGCATTTATAAGGAATAGTCATAAAAGAAAAAGAGCATCTAAATTAGCAGTTTTTATAACAATATTATATAATGCAAGCGTTTTAACAATAGAATAGACCCGATATGGACAAATGAAATTCTATAAGAAATTGTAAATACATTTTTATAGACATTACTGTACGGCTGGCTCCATGACAGCAATATGTCAAAGATGGATGATGATGCAGAACACACAATATATTGTGTAGTCGCAAATTTTACAGTCGTATTTAACAATTTGACTTTTTTTTCAATTTTTTATTAAATATGCTTTCTAAATAAACTTAATATATAATTATTCTTTTTTTAATCTTCCGACAAGGGGAGTTATTAAATTCTTAAGGGAAATTAACATCTTTTGAACAAAAATAGAAATATACAATAGATCTTACGAGTGTAACAAATAGATTCTTAATGGCATTCAGTTATCTGATATTATCTTATTAAAATCCTAAAAGTCTTAATATGATGTTAGCAAAATCAATTGCTAATTCACCCCGTTCTATTATTGTGGTTATTATGTACTGCACGCAATAGCAATAAAAAAAAGATAGAATAGAAAAAGTGTCAACGTGAGTGAGTACCTTATTGATTATAGCACCATTTTTGAATAGAAAGAAATCCGATAACTATCAGGCTGTAATATAATACACATTTCTTATTATCCGAATAGACTTTATTTTATAAGCACATTTTTCTACGAATTTCATAAAATTACTTATCTATAAAATTGTCAAAAAATAACAAATTCTATATTTATACGTGTATCAGTAGTACATAATGTAATATATATGTAAATAAGTACTTTGACCTAGTCCCAGCATATTGATACGAATGTATTACATAACACACACATATATTGCCGCATATATATATCCATTCATCTGCAAACACACATATTTAATTTCAACCCTCATCTTATAGACGACATAAAAGGAGAAGTGACGTAAATAATATCCCGGGCATTGTACATATAATATACTGTGTGAACAACAACATTTATGTTGTTAAGTAGGGTTTCAGTGAATTTACATAAGTTTCTAATATTTTATAAATATGTATATTAAATAGAAATTATGTAAAAATTGATAAATTTTGGGGAAAACTCTTAATAACAAACATACATTTTTATTTTTAATAAAATCGAAACACAATCATATTGTAGCTCCTGCAAATCCACATAAATAATCATAAAACCAAAAAGTATACATATACAAATAAGTAACGAACTACATACAAAATTCAAGTATATAATACACATTAATATATATATATATATACTGCGTGGAATCTGGGTTTTATATGATGCCACGTGCTGTTTGCCGATCGATTCGAGGTCATTTTAAGTCAAGGCCGCATAAATGGTAGAGCAAATGGTGATAAAAATGGATGGAAGAAGCTGAGGGTGGTAGGTGAAATTTTATGAGTTCAAATTGAATGTTAATGTAATCATCATCATCATCATCATCATTATCAACAATAATATGATGATTCAAAATTCTTCTTACATAAATTAAATGATATGAAACATTTCTTGGGGTAGAATTTTTTAGGGAAAGTATAAAAAGGAATAACAACGATCTACTTTATTTTCATTATATATATTGACTTTATTCTACTATTATTTACTAATGCGAAGATATAAAAAAAGAAAGAATAGGGTAGTTTTATATAACATATAATAAATATATTTTTTTCGGAAATATTTATGTACAAATAATTGAGGGATAAGATAATCAGAACATTAAAAAAATTGCGTGTTAAATATTTTTGTTCAGGGTTAATTTTAGGGTGTATAGAATTCAATAATATAAGTCAACAAACAAATGTATGGGTAAATATATATGCAGAGTCAATGAACCTAAAAAGCTAAATTAAATATAATATATTTGATTATACTTTTCTATATCACCACTATTTATAAGGGTGCATAAGTATAATAAACAATATCTCAGTAGCATTGTCATTAAATCTCAGCTCATATATTCAATTTGGTATATATTTATTTTATAAATTAAAAAGTGCAACCAACAAGTGCATTTAGAACATAACGCGCCATCTGATTTAACATAGCAAAAGTAAGAGGAAGCTTTAATACTACTTTTAAATAATTAGTTTCATTATTATACAGTACTGTATTTAGTTAAATGAAATATTTTATTAAACAATTTGAAAAACATTTTTGTTTGCATTTTCTCAATGTACTACATGAGTATATTTGATTAATATCATAATTTAGAAAATTAAAAAATATATATTTTTTCATTTAATATTAAATGAAAATATGCATATTGTATTTTATGTATCATATTCCACTGTAATCTTAAAGTTAATAAAGTTCTTATAATTAGACATCAATTTGTGACTCTTAACAAATTTTACAGATATAGCAGTTGATTGTGAAGTTTAAACGATGCATCAAATATTATCACAATCATCATCAAAAGTAAAGTTATTGATCTTTTGCTATTTACTATTTTGTATAGAAATAAATGCAAGTTAAATACAAGAAAATCATTAATAGTTTTGATCAAAAATGTGATAAGACAGTCACTTAGATTTTCGGATTGTAATAGACATTAAACTTTGAAATATATTCCTATTTTCTATATTCCTATTATCAGTCTTAATTCTATACTCGAATTATATAAACTGTTTTTCAATAATCATTTTTTCCAGTTATACTTTTCACTTAAAATAAGACGCTGACGTCAATTCCAATGATAATAGGATTGAAGTAAAGTATAAATATAAAAGATGTAAAAAATTGTAAAAATGAAACGATTTTGGAATAAATGTGTAGAACCAACGCCAACATGTATCCGAAATAAATGTTTAGAAGAAAATTTGATGTAAACAATGAACTAATGATTACGTAAGTTTCATTATATTTGCCTACCCCCATGGATACGTTTGCGATAGTTGGAAAAACACAGATATACGGTATATTTGGGTTGTCCGTGGAGGCTCATTTAAAAGTGTTTATATAGTTAGTTTTATACTACACTGACATTATAGTTTGTAAAATTAAAATCGATATGGACTTTAAATAAAATGATGGTTACAAATATAAGAGGTAAATAATACTACATCATAGTATATAACTATACGGTATAACTATCAATATCATCTGGAACTTTATGCCACATAGGCATTTTAGTGAGTCAAGGAGCATTGTTCACGATGTCTAGTCAGTACCTTTACTTCGGTCCATCCACTACCACTGGTACACGAGACTCCATAATGGCGGTTCTTCGCTGCGTACTTCTCTGACAGCCGGGTGTTCTGCGGGTTTCAGTCTAGTGCATATTTTACAATATCATAGCCCGGCTACTTCAGTGTATAGATCTACTAATAAGATCTAGCTAAATAAATTTATTTACTTTTTATTCCACCAAAAATAATAGTATTATAAATTATGTAATATCGTAACTACTATCTGATACAAATCGGAGGGCAAAGAAATTTCTAATGAAGGTCGGCGAGATTATGAATTCAAATAACATTATGTTATATTGCACATTTTTCTGTTAACATTTTTTTAAAATTTCTTCTAAAAATAAGAATCATTTCCGCACAATATGCAAAGAAACAAATTTCTGTTAATTTCTGCATCTTTCATACATAATTTCTATTTCATTGAATTACATTGATTATACTACACACGAGTTGATTAATTGTGTCAAATAGATTTAGAAACATCGAATGAAACAGTTTATTATCATTTTTATGGCTTAATTGTGTAATCTGAATATTTCAAAGTTACAATATATGATGGAGGGGGTAATGGAACCTAAATAATGAACTCAAATATACTTAATGTTCCATTAAACGCTTAAATAAATTACCAACTTAACTAACGATTATTATCGAACAATAATCAATACATTTTTCAATATTTCTGCCCAAATAATAACTCCTCCACAGAAATTAAAAGTATGAAGTAAATATTGTTAAAGTATTATTATAAGTCAACAGTCTCTGAGGAATGATAAACAACATTTTTTTTTTGTCCTGAACACACAATGTCGTCTGTCGAATTTGTAATATTACCATATAAAATATATGAAACATTTATATTAATTTTGACCCTATCTAAATTTTATGTTTTGTTTTCATATATCTGCAACCCTGAATTGCACTTGCACAGCAGACTGAAGGGCGTTGTCTAGGCGACCGAACAATGCCCTTGGTTAGATTGCTGTTGTATACATATTTAGTTATATATATATAATATATATATATATCATACATGTTTAATATTATATGCATTATTGCACACACAAATGCAATATAAAGTTTTTAATTATTTATATATTGTGGAAAGCATTTTAGTTACACCAATACTTTCTTTATATTTAATTTTATCATATTTAGCTGATAATTGCAAAGTTAAAGATAATTATTTAATTTTACAGATCTTTGAAATATAAATATAGGATAGGTAGAGGTGTGATATAATATAATATACCTACATAATTTAACATAATAAGCTTTTACAAATACTTTGAAAATATCAGACACTTGTATGCAATTTTGTCGCGACTTGCCATTCTACATAAATAAATTGCACTACATTGATAAATGCATACATATAAACATCCACTATAAAAAAAATCGATTTATATATACATTTATATAAAATATCCATTGTCACTGTCATTATCATGCACTTTTACGTACACTGTAAAAAATTGTGTGAAATTAAATAGTTTTTATAATTTATTAACAGAATTAAGTAATCCAATTTTTAAACAATATAATAACAATAAAAAACCCTTTTTGTTATTTTACACTTTATTGCTTTCCTTAATTCTTGAAATTTTAAATAATAATTAACAGTGCGTAATACGCTTGCGCAAGGACGAATTCGCCGGCTCCAAGGACAAGGGTGTGTTTACATGGTGGTAACTGTGTGAAAATTATATACCTATAAAATGATATACATCCATACATATGTAAATGACATGCTGATAAACTTACAAGGAAGATGTGTATGACATTTTTAAGCATATGCGATGTATTTTGTTTGTTTATATTTCTTTTTTACATATTCATAAACAAACAGGTTTGAAATTATATGTTAATTTATAAATGCCTTTAATAAGAATATACATATACTATTTACTTTGATATGATAACATAACTATGTAAGCGAATAAATGATTTTCGATTTTCCTATGTTTCAACATAACCTTTAACCTTTAATTTACTCAAATAGAGCTAGATACTAATACAATGACAATGTTGAACCTAACAAGTAACCGAAAACATTACCAAGGTTAACAAATTTTTCATAATAAGTTATACTTCGTAAGAGTAATATTTTGCTATTCTTTAGAATGTATAGGTTGTAGGTAGGTCTTTTTAGCTTAAGTGAATGGAGTGGCTGACTATCATCAATGTTACTCAACGTGGTAATTCACCGGTAATTCAATTCGATTATGATATATGTCAGTAATGGCGTGTGATCTACAAAAAAAAAAAGATGGTGTTAATGTCGTGTCTGCCGCAATTCAACAACAAACTAGGCAAATGGGGATTGATGCACTATATTTTCCAGTTGGATAATTTCAATTATAGTCATTTGAGTTTACATTGTAAACTGTAACATGCATATTGGAAACGGTAAATTTAACATCGTAATGCCGCAATATGCGTCCCTAAAAACGTAAAGGTTTAGATGATGATGATGTGTTTTTGCTTCTGATTGTATATTTAGTACTGAAATTGTTTCTTACTTAGGAATGATTTATTAGTGATAAATATTACTTTTATAGAAATGTATAAACTTACAAACGGTACTTTTCATATTATTTTCAAATTAGAATAATATCCAGCGTTTTGATAGTAACGAATTTTAATCACACATCAAATAGGCTGTCAATAAAAAAAAAAACTATAGACTAACCTTGTATTTAAACTATGAACCTACATTTCAATTCATTTTTATTGAGATTTATTTTTTTAACTTTAGTATGTGCAAGAATTGGCGTGGTATTTCCTTGCTGAACACGAGAAGCAAAATTATAGCTATTATTGTGCACGACAGTATCAGTTAAGTTTTGCAACCGAGTATGCGAAAATAACAGGCCGATATCAATACATTACGGATTATTGTTGAGCAGTCGATTAAATGGCAAACGCCATTGCGTGTATATTATTTGTCGACTTTCGATAGTATTAATTGTGGCATGATGTGGACAATTGTAGAAAGTTATGTAATATTGTCTTAACTAATGAATATGATCCACACAGTCTATATCGTGATGCGCAATGTAGAATTTTACATTGTAAAAGACTTGGTGACATTTTTTATGCACATTCGGTGCTAAAAACAGTGATGAATACTGTCACCACTATTGTTTCTGCTAGTCTTGGATTGGATTATGTTGAAAATAAACTCTAAACCGTATCGTGTCAGATAGGGTCTAATAGGTCGACTTAAAATTTTTGACAATTGATGGTGGTGCTGAAGCAAATATAAAATTCTGTACACAAAAGGTTCGGCAAATGTATGGTATGCTATCTGGCGGTGCGCATTTTTAAAATAAAGTGTCACAAATATCATAATATTCACAAATTGGTAGATCTGGAGACGTTGAAAAAAATGTCAATTGAAAAAAATTGGAATTTGGTTCGTTCATATATTGAGGCAATACGGTAGGTTATATTGCAAAATATGCACTTGACTGGAATTCGCAAAGTATTAGAAGATCCGTCATTAGTAAGACTTGTAGCACGCTCCCGTGTGGTGTAAAGTTCGAGATGATCGTAATGTATATAGTGGAAACGTTAAATTACAACTATATATTCACATGAACTAATCAGTGATTATAATACAGAAATAGCGTTCAGTAAATTTAGAATACCGTTTATGACTGATTCTAAATTAAATCATCAACTTATAATGATAATAGTTAGAAAGAAGTTAAAGAATAAAATGCATTTTTATTCGAAAAAACGGAAGTTTGTTTTTTTTTTTCATTTTAAATAAACAATTCTAGAAAAATAAAATCTATTTTTGAAAATATAGAAGTTTTGAAATAATTTTCTTTGCATTTTAATTCACATATAACGAGTATATAAATACTATTTAGATTCAAGTTTAAGGTATAGAGAGGAGGAGGATATACGTACATATAGACAAGGTGCACTGCCCTTGGTATAGGTCATTAGCATTAAGTATAAAATATGCGATAGAAGTGTATTCGATAATAATTATTTGTAGGTACTCATCATATAGTACATATGTACATTATATTCTTGTACTTGTACTTCTTTTCATACATTCAAATAGTATGGCTTTTGTTTATTTTAAACTTTAGTTGTTGATTTTTCTTTTTCTACTGTTTGATGAAACTGAAAATAGAAAATGTACTCACACATAATTTCTATACATAAAGTTAAATATACAATATTTGATGTGTTGCATTAAGAACCAATGATATAGAAATTAAATTAATTACATCATACGGCTAACATACATTACACAACCACAAAAATCAAAAGTATACACATTTGGTGATGTTCTTTCAGAGACTTGTCAAAGTACTATATTTTGTAGTATGTTCTAGGTATTAAATTGATTCCAATTTTACATGATATGTATTTATGTGATCTGTTATTTTGACGTATTATATAAAAATATAAGAATTGGTCTTTGGATATAATATAAGGATTGGACCAGAACATAAATAATATCTATACTTATAATTATTAATCTTTAAAGTTTATTATAATATATTATTATAAGACAGCAATTGTTTTTATACATATATATATATATACACCTAATCTATATATTCGCTTTAGAATATAATGACAAGTTGATGCATTTCATTGCAGTTTATAATATCTTTAACGTACGTGTGATGTACATTCTCCTTAAATAATGCACATATTTGCAATAAATTATACATATATTTACTAAAAAGTACGAGTATATACGATCGAGCATAATATACTCTCATATGCCTTAGTGGCATATTCATTCGTTTATATACATTTGCGCTTGAATTTATGAACTTAGATACAGAATTATATACATTTTATGTATGTTATTGGCATCGCGCAGACTTAGAGAGAGAGTACAGTGATCTTTTATTGCAAGGCGAGTGACCGAATTGCAGTTGCAGCCAGTCAAGGTCGATTAAAACCATGCTAAAAAAAAAAGAAGAAGAATATCATAAAGGGACAATGTAGTGTCTATATTCGTTCGTTAAAATTTAACATACATGAAAAGCAAAACGCTAAAGTTGTTTTTCAAATTATATTAATAATGTATGACAATATAATTAGATGATGCATTTTTTTTTTCTGTATTTTATGGAACCCGTTTTTGCGAGTAAAATATCCTAAAAATTTTAAATTATATATATATATATAAGGCACTAGATCAATAGAAGCACTTACTAATTCAAAAATTTCGGCAATACTCAATGTAAATTACAATTGGAAATGCATAATAATTTATAATATGAATGCATCGCTGCAATAGAAATGGCAAATAACTTATTGCATTACATTAAATCGATGGTTATAAAATTTACAATTGACAGTTATCACAGGGCGGTAAAAGGAAACAAATTAATGTGATATATTGAAAGTAAATATATATTAAATCAGTACATTTATGTTACGAGTTTAAGTTAAAATATTCATGTTTTATATATACATTTATGCTTCAACCATATATATTATATATTTTTAGAACAGAAAGAGCATAGAGACAAAAGAACATAAATGCATATTTCAATGGATTTTACTTGTACATAGAATGCACATTTGTTAGTAAAGTAAATGTAGAATTTTTTATTTTTAAGATGTAGAACTATACTATATTTATAAGTTCATATATACTCCTAATGTATGTATTAAGTCAAAAAATTATTAAATGATGTTGCTAATAATTATTAGAGTTCATTAAAAGTATTGCTTGATAAATTTTAGGAGCAGAAATTCTACTTAACTTTATGCGTTTGATAGAAGAAGTCTTCAACGTCGATGTATGTGACAATTCTTTTTCATCATCATCATCATCATCATCTTTAACATACCTCAAGGGTGCACAGGGCGCGACCTTGCTATATGTTCATTAACCGTTTCTAATATTATGATATTACAAATGTACACTCAAACTACAATAATTAAAATTTACCAACTGGAAAATATAGAATCAAATAGTTATACATTTATATACTTCAGTGCATAAATCTCCCACAGAAACCTATAGTTTATTGATGAACAATTTTTTCAACCAGTCTACACATTTAACACCATCTTTTTAGTCTTGTTTATATGCCATTACTGACATATAGAATTATCGGTGACATGATAGTCGGCCACTCCATTTGCCAACTCTTACAATAAATAAAGGTTATTTGGATGAAATGTAAAATCGAACTGTTAAACGACATCAGCGGAGGTGAAATAGGTGTTTGCAAAAGAATACAATATTAACGTGAAGATTTCTCTTATCAAATGGCTACAGTCAATACCGAGGGAGCGGGGATGACCATTTATAATTAATGTTAGGTTAGTAAGCGACACCACAATGAGTTTTCTCAGAAATGTATGTGCATAATTTAGCAGACAGTCAATCGACTTACATTCACATTTTGGCTTAGTAGAAAAGAAAAATAGGCGGAGGCAGAGGAGAAGAACAGCGATAAAGAAGTTTCAGATTTAAATTTTTGAACAATATTGTTCAACGATCGATACATGAATGTACATTTAGAGAATTTAATTGAATGAGTTCAATTGAATTAATTTACTTGTACAATAATTGCCCAAATTACTAGACCGACCATCTACCAAATTA
>JANSTX010028688.1:0-14589 GCA_027564355.1 Penthetria funebris | reverse complement strand
TAAAATTTTGTTTATCTTATATTGATAAACTAGAAAATTTGAGAATTAAAATTTTGTTTATCTTAAATTGATAAACTAGAAAATTTGAGAATTAAAATTTTGTTTATCTTAAATTGATAAACTAGAAAATTTGAGAAAAATATTTGAATTCAAAATTTTGTATTCCTCAAATTGATAAACTAGAAAATTTGAGAATTGGGTTTGGGTTGGAAAAATATTTGAAAATTAAATTTGGTTTATCTTACATTAACAAACTAGAAAATTTGAGGATTGGTTTTGGGTAGGAAAAATTTTGAAAATAAAATTTTGTTTATCTTAAATGATAAACTAGTAAATTTGAGAAAAGTATTTGAAATTAAAGTACGGAAAATTTGAGAATTGGGTTTGGGTTGGAAAAATAATTGAAAAGAAAATTTTGTTTATCTTAATTTGATTAACTAGAAAATTTATTTAGAAAATTTGAGATGGATTTGGTTTAGATAAATATTTAAAGTAGATAATTTGTTTATCTCAAATTTGACGAACTAAAAAATTGTTTATCATAAATTGATAAATTTGATTTACTTGTAATAATGAACTTTCAACCCCCAGACAGGTTAGCCCATTCTTACAACTGTAGCTGATATAACAAATATAATAGCTCACTCTCAATAAGTCATTTGATCAAATTGAATTTATTATGTTCATGAAACTTTCGCATTATATTAGATGTTGATTTATAGGTTCCTATCTTAAATCACTATTTGCTATATGTAGAAAGAAGTCCACTTCCAATTGGATAAATGAAAACAAAATTCATAAAAAAAAAAATTTATTAATAAATATAAGTCGATTATATTTATAATAAATACTCGTATAATTTAAAATTTTACGTTTCTAGAAAATGCATACCAACGAATTGATATGAAATTGAGGTTTTTATTTTTTATTTTTATTTTAAATTAAAGTTACGATGAATTTGTTCCGCATCAATGTTATATATGTGAATCGAATGAGTTACATTACTTTTTTAGTATATAATAGATGCTTTTAATAATCATTATACTTAATAACAACCGAAAATCATTATCTACTACTACGAAGATAATTTAGTATTTAAATATAATTCTTTTAAAATACATTTAATTACAGCGTTTTAATTATAGTATTATTCATTAACATTAACATAAAAGTTGAATCCATTCAATAACAATATCTTCAAGATAATAAGTTTCTAATCATCTGAAATAATTCAATAGCATGGGTATAGTTAGAGAATACTACAGTTGTCGACAAACAATGAAACTGAACTACATATATTTAGATTTCAAATTGTTGCAATTAGAAACAATAAATCGTGAACGAACGTATCTAGGATATATTTATCAATAACTAAGCATACAGTCTAGTTATTGATAAATGTAGTTGTTTAATCGGATATAGTACCCCTCTAAATTGAAAGCAAAAATAACAACAATAGCTGGCATAGATATTACTTAAAAATGATAATTTGAATTTAATCAAAAAAAAAAAAAACAAGTTCAGTATATATTAGTAAGAAAAAATTAATTTAAAATTATAAAATAAAAATAGCTTAAATTATATAAAATAAATTTATGCATTTAGAGTACAATAAAAGGGAGAAAATATCACAAATCACTGAACGTAATAAAAACCAACAAACAATTACAACACAGAATAATTTCAGACACTATTTTAAAATGTAGAAAGTGAAAAACTAGTACAGCTGACTGAAATTAGATCGAGAGTCTATAAATTGCTCACAAAAATTCTTAATTTTAAATAAAAGAAATCTTTAAATTTTCAAAAGCTTTATTCATATAAATACCGCGAGCCAATGAAAACAAAAGATTTTTTCTGAAAAAAGTATTTATTATTCAATAAATTACAATAAGAAAAAATACAAAAATTATCAGGAAAAAATATAATTAAATTTTTCCCTCCTCCTCCTCTTCACTACTAATAAGTGCTTAATTTAAAATATTTATATTATTATAAATTTTTTAAAAGCTTTATTCGTTATCACAGAAATTTTATCACAGACTTTATATTTAGTTTTTTTTATTGTTTTTTTTTTTCTTAATAAAATTATGTTATCAGTTACAGTTAAATATTTTTATGATTAAAGGAATTGAGGATAAAGGAATAGAAACTTTATTTATTTTAATTTCTGATACATTCAAGTTTAAATACGATCATCCCATACAAATGGGCAAATTAACTATAGCGTATTAGTTGGGAAACCTCAATTTTGATTGGTCGAATAATATAATATAATTTTTGTTTTTGTTATAATATAAGACCCAGATTTTATTTTAATTTCTATAATATAATTAAAAAAATTTAAAAAAATAAATTGTTGGTTGATGTACCTTATTCCTCGTACTGGTTCCTTATGTGCTTGAAACATTCGGACATTGTTCATATTCGATTGCCAATATTTAACGAAACCTGAATGATCACCAGTTACCATCCAATTATCATTGTGAGACCAAACCATTGTACGAACTGGAACGTCATGTGCCTATATGTAATACAAATGAGAAAAAAAAGAAAGAAAAAGATATAATGTTTAATAAAAAATGTTGAATTTTTTTATTTGTTTAAGGGACAGTAATATATTTTCCAGATACCAAAAGTCTAACAATTCAATAACAATGACAATGAACACTGATATTTTTTTTCTGTTTGCGAATCTGTAAGTATAACCATATAGCAATAATTGAAAACATATAAATTAGCTTTTATATACGTTAAACAGTCTTCATCATCATCATTTGATTTTTATTTCGAAAGTAAACACATCGCATAAACAACACTCTTGATCATATTTATGTACTCAATTGTACCAAAATATGAAGTCAAATTCAAAACTAATATGTAAATTCATACCGCATTAATAAATATTCAGTAAATTTCACTTAATGGGTGGCAAATGCACAAGATTATTAAACATTTGTGCTCCCCTTCCCATATATATTATGTCATAAACTAATAAATTTTGATTGATCAATATTTTCGCAAAAAAAATATTCATTAATTATATAATAATCGTCAGACATAATTTATGTGCACATCATTACTGTTTCATATAATTTAGTCGTGTTGTGTTTATAAGATTAGGACGCACGTCATTTTTGGTAAGATGATTTATCATTAACATCCGTACATCAATTTGCTTTGAAGTTAGCATTTTCTTCCTATAAGGCAAACTGACCTAAAATGTAATAATTGTTTCATTTTTTTTTTATAATATCTTATGATTTAAATCTGAAGCACAAGATATAATGGTAATTTATCGTTTCTATCAAGTGCATGTAATGTCAAATGTAAACGCAAATTGGTATTATTAAAATTTATTAAAATATAAGGGGATCAACCATAATGATCCCGTTTGAATATTTTACGTTTGAACATTAACACCATACTTTTTACCTAAAAATGTATTGAGTAACCTCAATGATAGTCGGCCACTCCATTCGTCACTTTATTTTATATAATATGTGAATAAACTGTCACTCATTCGTCGCGTTATTTAATATATTACGTGAATAAACTATCCGTGAAATGATAGAAGGATAAATGATAGCTTTTTGTTAGTAGACCTATGAAAATCGCGTTCGAAAATATTCTTTAATATTGACAATGATATGAAAACACGAATGCCGACTAACATTTTGGATACACTAAAACTCTTTTGATATTCGGGCGGCACAGCACAGCAAACTTGATCACAGATCATAACAGATTTGTAATCTGTAATCGTGATCTATGTATTTTTCACAACATAACAGAATTTCAAATCGTCTTACAAGTAAAACATTACTGCTTAGAATTATGATATCAATATAGTTCGTCTCTCAGAAAAATATTAATAAAATTAATAATAACTTATACAGGATGTGTAATAATTTAAAAAAAATATTAAGAACGCTGCAAATAATTACCGAATGATTAAAAATAGATGGATCTAACTGACCCTATTCTAAATAAATAAAACGAAACCAAACACTGTAAGTGTAAACATTGCCATTATACAGATTCAAATTAAAATTCAAAAATCCTTTATTACATGAAATTTGTATATCAAATGTAAAAAATAACAATTTTACATTTACAGCGCATCGAACCCAGATGCTTATTGTACACATACTGACCAGATAGCTCTTGGAGTTTAAACTGGGAAAAAAGGATTATTAAAATCAGCCATTACACAGATATGAGTAATTAGACACAAAAAGGCTACTAATTTTTTTTTAGTGTACAAATTGCTGTTACTCGTGAAATTTACCAATCTTGTATTTATGAATAAACGTCAAATTTAACATATATCGTGATCGATTTACCGTTAGCATGACTTAAACACAAAATGAACCACCTAAATGACAGTCGATCACTTTATTCTATATTTGGTTTCATAAAAGATTGAAGTTTTAATAGGAATATTAAAGATTATCCAATTAATAATAAAAATAATATCATATGCATAATATTTAATTCTGAATTAACAAACGTACTTAAATAATAATATAGAATATTAGTACAATTACACGGTACTAAATACGTTGCGAGTAGAAACACGAGGGAATTGAGTGTGGTATTTTAATAAAATAAATTGTACTTTGGAGAATTTACGCAACTTTCGTACATTAAAACTACGAACAACAAGGTTTAAAATCTGTAACCTTATCGCAATACGTGTCGGCAACAAACATTTGGTTTGAAAGCAACAGCGACGTACATAGCTCGAGAACAAAGCAACCACAGTATATTTGTTGCCAATTATATATGTATAACGTCTAAGACAGCGTAAATTGATTATTAACAAATCATTTTTGTAATTTTTTATTTAAGAACAAGGAACACGTACAGTGCGGAAGGATGACGATTGATTGTCTTTAATGTTTACGAGAGTCGTGTATGTATCGCATGTTGCCTTGTGAAATGATGTTGAAGGAGATGATGATAATGATGATGATGATAAATAATTAATAACTGAAACCGTACTAATTAAAATCATCATCACTATCTTTAAGTTTATTTAAAAACATAGGTTTTTGTTCATATTATGCATCAATGTACGATAATCGTTTAAACACGAAAATATTATGGTAATAGTCAATTCATATCGTATTCGACATACATTAAATTAATTATCGACAACCAATTCTTCGTATGAATTTGACCCTCATTAATTACGGTGGGTGGCAAATTCTTCGTTATTTTGGTTATTAGATTGATGTCCAGTCAAAACATTTCCTGCTATCAGCGTTACAATCAGATGTTTTGATTGCAAGTTTACTTGTACCGCTTCGAGAATACTATGTATATGGAAAATAAAATTAACGACGCAATACATGGAATACATTGTTTCTAACAAATACAATATTTTACGGTGCTACTATTTTCATAAGAACGTATGAAAAGATTTTTGAAGCATCATAAAATATTTTATTTGCTAGAAAAAATGTATTCGTTGTATTGTGTCGTTAATTTTATTTTCCAGTATTATATATTTGCTTTAACTTCCAAAAATTATGACTTTATGACTTGATATTTTACAAAGTTCTTAGGAAAAACTTAATAGAATTTGGAAGGAGATGATCTTAACATTTACGTATTATTTTTGACTTGTGTCTACGACTTGTGAACGGTAGCTTTAATAGATCACACATTTTGAGTAGCTATCACAAGTAATATACAGATTCTTTAATGATCGAAACGGTAATTATGACTGTACTATGTAATATGTAGCACATACTTATTATATTTAAATAATTCTCTTCACTTAATTACTTGACATTAGATTTAAATTATAGAATCTGAATAAATAACATCATTTCATCAGATATTATCAACAGTAGTTTTTAGTTAACAGAATGCATTACATTTTATTTTGTAAATGTTGACATATTACTGACGACTACTGACAATTTGTTTAACCTTAACTATGAACAAAATTATTTTTCAATCGCACATATTTATTAATATTTACATAATTAAAAAATAAATAAATAAAATAATATTTAAATTAATACTTAAATCAAGCATAATTATTTGACCCCATTAATTGTGTAGTTTAAGTTTGAACGAATACAAATGTTTAAAATATGTATAGTAATTTAAGATGACCATCAAATCAGTATTTGAAGTAATTCTAGGTAATATGATTAAAATTTAACTCTTGAGATGAGCGTGCAATACAAATATTTAGCTTAATATACTCATACTTAATATAGACTGAAAGTCAACAAATCATGAAGAATAAAAAATATAGAATTGAACATTGTTGTTATGATTTGAAAACATCAATTATTCTTTGATTATCATTTTATCATGATATGATTATCACAGACATTACATAAATCACACTGTCACAGGATGGAAGTGCAGAAATTTGTGAAAATTTATCTTGAATTTTTGCAGATCAAAAAGGTAAGACAAAACACATCTTTAGAAATATAGTTTGATACATGAGGCGTACGAAATATATACACATGTATATATCTTTTGGTATTACAATTCATCTGTTTGAACACAATTCATGTGTGACTTATTAATACGTATTTAATTATTATTGAATTATAATCACATTAGCTATATCTATATGTGATCATTTAATTTATTACATGCAAATGTAATGATTACGAAAGAGCATTCGTATAAATTTGTCATTAGTGTTATACAGATAAGTGGCGGTTAACGTTAATATATACTTATCATAAGAACTTTGGTAACAGATACCGAATTGGATTACAATTGATATGGTTTCATAAATATCATACACCTATACAAAGTTAATTAAATCAATTTATTTGAAAAGTTTTCAAGATTCTCAGATATCCATAAACGTTACGCATTTTAAACGACATTCAAATATAACATAATAATACAAAATATGTTATATTTAACAAATATGCATACACAGTATATTACATATGAAGAAAAAACATTTAAATTACACAACCAAGGTAATTATAATCCAACTTGATAAAATTGCAGATTCTAAAGTCATGATCTACAATGAAACTAATATTTTGAACTTATATATTTACACTGCAATATTTTCTCAAATATATGAGTTTTATGCATTTGAATAAAGTAACAGATGTTCAAATAGGTTCTATTATATATTGATAATGAATAAGTGTAATTTCTTTATAATTTTTTGCGAAAAATCGGAAAGAAACCAAAATCAGTTTCCTAAATTTCGTCATTCATACTCGTATGGTAAAAGGCAACATATTATTACCAGTTGAAATGTTACAAATGTTGAAAGTATGCGTGTTGATTGTAGTTTATTTACTTATTCGATTGTTTCTATAGTAAATTTCATGCAACACATATTAACATTAACATTTAGTGTCACAATAAACTACTAAAGTTTGTAACATTCATTGAACAGTTAAACATTCAACACGAATATTTGAGAACAACACTACAAACCAAAATTATTTATACGAATGAATGCTTGTAATCATTAAATCTATTGGAAATCCATAGAATCAAAAATAATGCACGATTGAGATATTTAAAAATTAATACTCAAATATTGTCACTTGAAATATGATCACAATATGTCAAATACATAGTGGCATGTGATACTGAATGACATACTGGATTATTCAAATGCAGAACTGGACACATTTAATTATGGCACATCGGTTTATCCTTGACATATATATAATACTAAAAGCAATTAAAATCACACTCAAATTTATTATAATATCATATCACTTGAAATATGATCACAATATGTCAAATACATAGTGGCATGTGATACTGAATGACATACTGGATTATTCAAATGCAGAACTGGACACATTTAATTATGGCACATCGGTTTATCCTTGACATATATATAATACTAAAAGCAATTAAAATCACACTCAAATTTATTATAATATCATATATGCAAATCATATTTTACCATTCTCTGTATTTTATCTATCACCTTATAATAAACAAAATCATTAAGCAAAAATAAAATACAAATTTAAATAAGCACTTTGAAACATTAATCATCTAGACTAGCCTAATAAGAATTTTTGTGAAATGTACGTTTTATACATCACCACATTAAATATAGATCATTAAAGATATATATTTATAAAGTGAAACTTATGAAAATTGATGCGTTAATCAAATGTATGGCAACTGAATAGATAAGGCGATAAGGTGCAAACAAGCTTGAATTACACATACTGTTTAAAATACTGAATATCTGTCACTGTCAGTCGATACAAATTCAACAAAATCTAAAATTGAACATTTTTTTAATCTGTACGTAATGATAATCTGTGGTAGACACTATTGTATGAATTAATAGATGTTTTTATAACAGTTTACTCATTATATATACACATATAATATTAACCTTTATATATTCTTACGAAAAGTTAGACAGTGAAATCACTGAAATATGATATGTACATAATTCATAGTAATTCGAACATTTGTACGATATAAGCAGAAGTAAGAAACATTCATCTAAATATCCATTTAATACTACTGTTGTATTTAATTCATTTGTTTCATCACCTGGTATACACCACTAATAATAGATAATATAATATAAACTATGTACTTGTTTATGATGACATAGTTTTAGATAAGATCAACTATCCAACAATGAAAATAAGATTTTCTGCTCTAAATAATTGTATAAACATGCTCATAATATAGGACAATAAATCTTGGTTATATTACATATCATTCACGCATTTGACGCTATTGACATAGTTAAACTATTTGCTAAATGAACTGTATCAGATAAAGTATTCCACAGCATTTTGATAGATAGTCTATTGATATGATATATTTCTTACTAAATTATTTCAATAAAAACTATGAAATACATTTAATGAATAGCAAATCCATTAGTTGTAATACTTACTTGTAATATAGTTTCAAAATTAAAAGTTAGTCCATTCCATAATGTAAATTCTCCAGAACTGGCGCCTGTAACTAAACGACGACCTTCAGGTGTCCAAGCTAATGTAAATATGGGACATCGCATTTTATTTGTAGCAGTTTTAACAAATCTTGTGGTAACTGCATTAATTGGATTATCTAAATAACTTTGTGGCGGAAGCATATCAGGTGCATAGATAAATTCAGGTTGTAGGGCGCGTCTGTCACGAAAATCTCGTTGCCATATTCTATCCTAAAATTATATATATTTATATTTTTTTTTTTGATTAATTATATATGTACCAAATCAAAACAAAGTAAAAATAAAAACCTCTAGAGCTCTAATTATAGACGAATTATAATCTACTGTTTTTCTCATAACACTTTTACGTAAACGTTTTCCATCAAAATCATCTTGGGTCATTGGAAGACATCCTGGACCTCGTGGAAAATTTGAAAATGGTCTAAAAAATGGATGTCCTGGTTTACCTGCTCCAGCACCACTTACAAAATGATGTCTATTAACAGGAATGCTAGGAATATTAGGAGGTGGAACACTAAAATTGATGCCAGTTGTAGGATGCTGATTTAAATCGGGTGGTGGTGTTGAAAACTCCATAATTGATTTTATTTTTTTATTTTGTGAAATGTCTCAAATATTTTATTAGTAACCTTTATATAAATAACATAACCATTTTTAGTTTAAAATTATCTGAATCAATAATATTGTATATTAAATGCCTTATTAAAAAAAATTAACACGACACGAAATCGAAAAGTTTAATGTATGTATATAATGAAATCATAGTCAAATCTTGAATTAAATAAATTTCACATTAATCACCAAAAAATTTACGTATACGTTATTGAATAATGGTTTCCATTAACTGTTTATACCTTTATTTGCTATTTAATATTATTTAAGAACCATTTTATATTATAAATTTAAGCATTTATATTTAACAAAAAAAAAAAACGCGTTTACTTTAGTTCACTGCAAGAAGTTTTATTCGAAAACGAAATTTTTGATTTCTCTCTTCAACTAGCAATGTCATTTATTTAGTATCTCTTTCTTCAGTAGCCATATTGGAGTCAGTCTCGAAAATAATTTAGTACAAAAATTTATTTCAATAAATGTCAGTCAACGTCATCCTTGTTGTGGAATAATATTGTATCATTTACGTGTTCATAAATACTGTTTCTTTTTATCTCAAATTAAAATAGATTTAAAATTTTTATTTGGACATTATAATGAGGTAAGCTTAAGGAATTTTATTAACAATTAATAAATTATCACATAAAATACTAAATAAATTAATTCAAATTGTTAGCAGATATTAAAATGAATATCTCTGGTACAAAATCGAGTGTTATTCCATTGTAGTCTACTGAATAGGCTTTTCTGATTCCTGAAATAGTTTTTATTTTAGCGCGCCTCTCTTTAATATCAAAGTTAATTATTTTTAATTGTTATTTAAAATACAATCATTTCCTTTTTAGCGGCTCTAAAGTAACATTTAAAATAACTCTGACATCAGATCCTAAACTACCATTTAAAGTGTAAGTTATAGAACATTTATATATGTAATATTATTTTAATTACAAATTTTGATTAGTATTTTTCGTTGAATTTAGATTAAGTGTTCCAGACACCACACCGTTTACAGCTGTACTAAAATTTGCAGCTGAAGAATTTAAAGTACCACCTGCAACTAGTGCCATTATAACAGATGATGGAATTGGCATAAATCCACAGCAGACAGCGGGAAATGTCTTTTTAAAACACGGTTCAGAATTGCGACTTATACCAAGGGATCGAGTAGGTTTGAAAAATTCGATAAACAAAAATTAAAGTTATTAATTGAATATATTTTCTATCAATTTAAGATTTCTGTCGTTTTGTTTTATTAATTTTATTTTATTTGAAATAAATGTAACAATAATTTCGTAATAAAAGAATTGCATCATTTGACGTACCCTATATCTGCTTTCCAGTTTAGGTTACCAAAATTTCCTACTACATAGTAACTAGCGGCATAAAAAATTCTTTTAAACATAGATGTTAAATTGAATAAGAGGAGGTATTAATGTTTTTATTAAACTGGTATTTATATTAGTATATATAGAAATATTTATCACGATTATGGACGCACAGAGGAGACGAAAAAAAAAATGTGTAAAAAGCGTGAGTATGTAACAGTTGTATTAATAATTGTCAAACATAAATTTTAAATATGTTATGTTGTTCCACAATGCTAAAATGTGTTCTATTAATCACATTTAGCTCAAACACACAGTACATTGCCATGCGTACAATTAATGTCACGTAAATGGAATATCACCTAAATAATTTGCAGTGTAACATTAAACGGAAAAGGCCTTTACCAAATTATCGGTTATACAACACAATCCAAACAAAATACTTTTGACGTTAGATAGCTTAATCAAAATATTAATTCAAGTGGTTGTCTCGCCAAATTGCAGTATTTGTTGTCCATTGAAAAAATATTTGTTTTTGTCAACTATTGTTATAATTTAACTAATATTATAATAAAATTCTAAAAAGAGTTATTTGTTTAAATAATGGGAGGTTTTAAATCAAAGGTATTAATTACAGAAATTTAACCTCAATTTTTTTTATTTTAAAGTAAACTTGTCCTAACTTTAATTTAATACATTTAATTTTAGAATATTAAATCTGATGCAACAAAACAACGAAGTGATTACTCAACACTTGAGGTATCTTAATTTTTAGTTTATTATTAATAATGTAATAAAAATATGTGTTGAACATACCATTAACTTAAAATTATCATTAATAAATGTTTAAAAATATTAACATTTTATTAATAACTGTGTTGTACGTAAGTTTAAAATATATTATTTTTTATCCAAATGATCCTACAATTTTAATAGTAAAATATGAATCTGTTACGTAATACAATTGATATGTTTACCAATATGAATATTATATATTCATATATATTATCATATATGACAAATCACAACTCAATTGATATTTAAAATATTGTATTTACATATTGCATAAAAAAAAAACGGATCGGTTTCTATTCTTTTTTTTTCCGGCATTTGATCTATGTTTGCATATGATTGAAATGTCTGCTTATTTTTAAATAATCTGATTTGTTATACTTGAGGGAGTGGTATTAGTTTAGATTGTATACTTTTTATTGTTTATTTTTATGGGCAAGAGTCGATCGGGTTCATGTAAGTGGATTACAACGTACTTATGATGATTATGTTAATAAAGCTGTACAGAATTTGTTTAAAGCAAGAAATTTTGAAGAAATGCTTGATGAATCATTAATGTAATTATTTATTAATTGTTTAAAAAAAAAAAGATTTAATAATCGCGTTTTATTTCTAGAGCACATGGAAATCTAAACGAATTGGGCATATATAAAAATCTAAAAATCCATATTGATGTTAGTAAGGGCGAAAATTGTTCAAGTAATGGATATGAAATTACGTTTAAGGGAATGGAACTTAGACGAATCACAGGAAGTGTGGGTACTGAAATGAATCATAATGAAGGTGCTGCCGTTATTAATTTAAGTTCTCCAAATTTATTTGGTCGTGGTGAACAGTTTTCTGTTCAGGCAAGCTATGGTAATAAAAAGACAACAGATATTAATTTTAAATTATCTAAGCCATTTTATCACACAATTCTGGGTGATTACAAACCACAGTAAGTAATATGGATTAAATTGCTTAGTAAGAAAGTGAATTGTTCTTTATATTACATTTATCACAGTAAATTTTAAATTGAAATAAAACAAAAAAAAAAACTATTAACTAAGGCAATTGCTGAGATAAATGTAATATTGTTAATATGATAAATGTTACATGTAATTATTATATTTTTAATAATTTATCTATTTGTAGAACTTCAATTAGTTTATTTAGACATTCGGGTTTATTTCCGTGGTCAAAATATAAATTAGACAGTATTGGAGCATTATTAGACTTTTCATTTCAATTGCCTTTTGAAGTTAGTTAAAATAATTAATTTTTATTCTACACATCTTTGTTTTATTAAGAAATTGTTTTTTTTTTCAAAACTAACTAATTAGATTAAACAAAGTTATCAAATGGAAGTAGCTTTAAGAGAAATTTATATGTTGGATAAACAAGTACCGATTTCAGTACGTTCACATTGCGGACCAAGATTAGTATCAATTTTAAGAAATATCACATCTTATGATCAACGTGACAGTGCTGTATTTCCAACAACAGGTATTTATATTAATACAACAAACGAAATTGCTGGTGTAACCGGCGGTAATATATCATATATAATGAATAATACACATTGTGAGTTAAATGTACCATTTTTTGCTGGCATATCTGGTCAGTTATGTTGTAACTTTGGTGCCATAAGAAAGGGTAAACGAGATCCACAAATACCAATTAATAATTTATTTATATTGGGTGGACCATTATCATTACGAGGATTTAAAATTGGTGGTGCTTCACACCAAGAAGAAGGTACTACAATTGGTGCCGATGTAAGTACTTTGTATTAATTTTATTGGGGATTTTTTTTTAAGGTTTTTTTTTTATATATATTCATATAGACATTTTGGAGTAGTGGCTTACATATATGGGCACCATTACCATTTAATAGCTATTTTGGTGGTTTTGGGAATCTATTTAGATCGCATTTATTTTATAATATTGGCAATCCGAATTCATTTACAACAGGTAATTAATATACAAATGTTATTCTCATACGTGTGTATATTTATTATAGATGCAAATATATTACATAACATTTTCAGATAATTTACGAAGTGCTGCAGGTATTGGTTTATCATTCATAATAGCTGGCAAAGCACGAATAGAATTTAATTATTGTATACCAATTGATAAATTACCTGGTGATATTACGCAGAAAGGTTTTCAATTTGGTATTGGGTATGAATTTGTATAAATGTATTTATATGTTTTTAATTTATATATTTCAATATTAAATTTACGTAGTATTGATTTTCTAACATACTCATACTAAAAATTATATTATAATATAATTATTTAAAAATATGTTATGATAAATGATACTATGTATGTACTAACACGTGAAATATTAAAATTAATTTAAACTTTGTGTTTTAAAATTTAAGTAAAATACATTACTTAATCCACTACGGTCAACATAAAGAATGAATTAAATACTAATTAATTTATTCGAATATGATATAATACAAAGATTGAAGTGCTTATATTAAACGAAAGGAAAATGGGATATTCACTTTTCTTTTTCAGACCATCATTTTCTATTTTCAATTTTTTTTTTTCTTTGTATTAATTTGTTGTACAGTTGTATTATATAATGTATTCATTTAATGATGGGTAATGTGTAAATATGAAAAATTGTTATTAAATTTATTTTAATGTACTTAATTTTAAAAAATATGATGTTAAAGGAATATTGTATATGTTAATTGGAGTTAGTTAGTTTCATTATTATGTAACTATCAATACAATGGTAAATAAAGATTTGAAATACAGAATAATACATTCTGGAATATGGAAGTTGCATAAAAAACAATCAAATTAGTAATATCCCTTCATATATCATCATCACATTTATTTCACAAAAGCTTAATTTAAATTACGCTTCTTATATATTATAGTGTATTTAATAAACATGTA
>JANSTX010028677.1:0-14592 GCA_027564355.1 Penthetria funebris | reverse complement strand
ATAGCAAGTTTCAAAAAAAAACCATTATTTTTATTTATACCATATTTTTATTTATCAAAATTACCGTTAATCTTAATTTTTAGCTATTTGAAAATAATGGAAACAATCCGTTACCATATTATCTATTAATTACGGATCCAACCGATTTTATGAATACAGTTGATAATGCATTTCAAATTGCATTTTTATTCCGAGATGGTACAGTACAATTTGATACAGGATCTGATGGATATCCAACAGGTAAATAAAATATTTTTTGATTTTAATTTTTATTTAAAAATGAAATAAAATAAAACAAATTCAATAATTTTTTTGTTGACAAAATAGTTCGACCTACACATGAATCATATATGCAAACGAATCCAAATAATAGTAATAACAATACGGATTCATATCAAGCAATTTCTAATTTAACACCAGCATTTTGCAAGGTATTGTTAAGAATAGAAAATTTATAATAGATTTTTCTCTTACACTTAACATTGTTATTAAATTTTTAGAAAATTGTAGACATTTATGGAATAACTGAACCATTATTGATAATTAATCGTGAAGATGAATTAACTCAAAACCATTAGAAATTTTATTTTTTTAAGTCTTGTATATTTATCGACAACATATTTATATAATTAGAGATTAATTAATTTATTTTTTATAATATATTATTTTAATTATGATAAAAATTATGTTATTTTTTAATATATAATTTTAAAGTCTTATTTTCTGGTCCATATTCTCCAGATCAGTAGCACGGTTGGAATAAGTTGAATTTTAATTGATAATAATTGATTCATTATTACTATAATATATATAACTATCAACTAATATATCAATTATAGAACCAGAACTATAAAATAATTACTTTTCATTTGCATATATAATAAATACAAGACTGACACAGTAATGTGTTTCAAGTACGGGGACAATTGAAGGTGTTCAGACCAATTTATGAGATTTAAATAAATTCAAATAAAAACTACTTGAAACATTTAACGAGCATCATTTCAATATGGACAAATCAACTTAAAAATTTTAAGTATGGCAGTACTAATTTTCGAAATGTCAAATCATTTTTTTCGTAATTGTGTTGTAGACGTGTTTTCCTCAAAATTTTCACTTTTTTTTAACGTTTACATTGATTTTCCCAGGTACTTAAAAATTTATGTTCATAATTGTATGGTTTTGTTTTTTGGTTTTTTGTTATTAATAAGTTTTTAATTGAATTAATAAAAATGAGTACACGTAAAGAAAACGAACGTGTTAAATATATACAAGAAAAATGTCAAACATTATTGGCACAAATGTTAAAAGATGAAGATAACAAATATTGTGTCGATTGTGATGCCAAGGGTAAATATAAAATTTTATTTATTTTTCAAATATTGTTAGTATAATCGATTATAAATTAAATTTATAATCGATTATACATTTTAATTTTATTGATTAAAACAAAAAAAAAAAAAAAAACAAAGATGGTCTACATCTATTTCTCTTCTCACATAGTGAAACAAACAAAAAGATTTGCTATTGTCATGTTGAAGAAGAAATGGGGGGCAGATAATTTTAGCGAAATTCACAAATAGGTCATCAAAGTATGACGGGCATTTTTATCAATATAGAAAAATATACATAAAAGTTTTATTTTATATAGGGCGGCACTATGATAATGAAAACTTATGTATAACATAAATCAAATTGTGATTAATTAAATATACAATAAGTTTTTATAACTAAAAATAGAAAACATATATTCAGTTATAATTTAATTAATATTTAATTCATAAATCTCGTAATTCCACGAATACCTAGTTTGTTATAAATGTTTATTAATCATGCCAACAAATACGCAATCATTTACTACCTTTTATTTCAATCAAGATTGATATAATTATGTGTTGTTCAGTGACTTATTCAATTTCCATTTGTATGCCGTGCATGGTGATAAACATAAACATACCGATACTGATGCTAATTATCATAACCTTGAACTTATCACCAATTGGATTCATGACGTTCACAAATACATAATGTTAAGTTTATGATAATTGATTTGTGGAAACTTATTTTAATTATATTTTTTAATGTATACACCTACTGCTAACTTATCATCATTATCATCATCATAAACCTGATCTTTATTTAACAACGAAACATAGAACGCGTAAGAAAACTCTTTGTTCATATTATGTACTCAAATCTGGTTTTTTTTGTGCCAAGATAAAGAATTAAATAGGATAATATTATGAATAATTATTCCACGACGTTTAAAAGTGATCTTTATTACATTTATAACAACATAGAAGACAAAGAAATCAAACGCATAACCTAGATGTGTTAATTGACCAATCTATTTGTCATCGTTGATGTTGGATGTGTTGTTAATTCAATCACAATAAAATAATACTAACATTTTAATTTATTATACAATTTGATTTGGTATACTGAAAGAACAAATATATTCTATATTATTTAGGTCCACGTTGGGCATCATGGAATTTAGGTGTATTCTTATGTATTCGTTGTGCCGGCATACATCGAAATCTTGGTGTACATATATCACGTGTAAAATCAGTTAATTTAGATTCATGGACACCAGATCATGTTGTATCATTGCAACAAATGGGCAATTCAAGAGCGCGGGCCGTTTACGAAGCACAATTACCAGATGGTTTTCGACGTCCACAAACGGATTCAGCATTAGAAAGTTTTATACGTGCTAAATATGAGCATAAAAAATATATGGCCCGTGAATGGGTGCCAACTGCACCGATAAAAGCAAATTGGGATCGTGAAATTGATGAAGAAATGGAACGTTTAAAACGTAAAAAGAAATCCGCAAATAGTTTGGGTATTACAACTGGTGGAAGTGCTAGTGGAATTGTCGCTGGTGATAAAAAAGCAATTACAATAAAAACACCAATTCCAGCACCAATACCTAAACCTAAGGTAAACAGAAAATATAAATTTAAAATAAAATTTTATAAGTATAATATAATTTTTTTTTTTTTTTTTTATGATAGACAACATCAAATAGTCCAAAATCATCATCGTTACGGTTAAATGGTAATTCAAATATAATTGGTGCAGATTTATTGGGTTTAACATCACCAACATCGTCAACTATATCATCACCAACTTTAATTGCAACAGGAACACAGCAATCATTAACAATTGAAAATGAATTAAATAATATTTATTTAAATGAATCAAATAGTTCTGCAGATACATTTAGTAATTTTTTAAGTGGTCCTTCGCCGCCAACCACTTTAACAACAATTTCATCATCATCATCATCATCACCATCATCAACATTGTCAATAATAAATCAAAATTCAACAACAATAAATGATAATAATAATATAAATTCAATAAATACAAGTGCGAATAATAATAGTACACTTCTTGCAAAAGAAGAACAAGATTTTTTCAATCAAGTACCAACTGAAAAAGATAAGGCTAAAATGACAAAAGATAGTATTTTAGCATTATATGCAACAGGAAATTCTAATTCATTAGGACAATTTAATAATAGTACATTTATTAATAATTATAACAGTCAAGTGTCAGCGCCAACCTCAACCACCGTTTACAATAATATTGGACAAATGCAACAAATTGGTACAAATTCGACATATGGAATGCATCAACAATATTGTGGCATCGGACAACAACAATCGACAATGAATTTAATTGGTGTACCACAACAACAATTATTAAGACATCAGCAACAACTACAACAGCAACAACAACAACAACAACAACAACAACAACATCAATTAGTTCAATTACAACAAAATCCAAATATTAATTCAACAATGTTTAATTTATCACAACATCATCAACAACAGCTGCAGCAGCAGCAGCAGCAGCAACAGCAACAGCAACAGCAACAACAACAACAACAACAACAACAACAACACCACCCCCAACAGCAACAACTGCAACATACACAAGTTTTATCATTACCAAGAATGGGTATTGTTGGTAGTAATAATAGTGGTTTTAATTCAATGAATAATCAAACAACATTTGCAACATTTCCTGCTCAAAACTATTCAACAGCCACAGTACAACAAACCTTTGTACAAACAACAAATAATCAAGCAACCAATAATTCTACAAATCTCAATCAACAATTTGGTAATTTAAATTTAGGCAACGTTTGGCAATAAATAAATTGATTTTTAATTTAATTTAATTAAATTAATTTTGATAGCAATATAAAATATAAAATTTATTAAAAACAAAAACAAAAAACGAAACATATTTTAAGGAGGAGAATTGAAATGACTATTTTTATTTTATATTATCAGTTTATTATAAAACGTTATTATTTTTTTTTTTTGTTACAAATGCTATTGTGTAAAGATTAATATAAAAATTGGATTTGTAATGAAACGACTTTGCGGTAAGAGGGCCACTTTTCCATATGACAATAAAATGTATATATTTAAATATCGTTAAAAAATTTGATTTCAAACAATAATAAAAGAACATTAACAATAAGGATACGTTAAATTTAATATATGCCTAATCAAATTCTTGCCTCCATTGTCCTTGAGGTGACTGTTATGAACTGATATTTTTTTTTATATATAAATGATTTTAAAAATAACCATGAACAATGAACTACACAAGATTGTAGTAACAGAAGTAGCGGTCCGATTGGTGATGATGAATATAATTACGAAAATTATAGATATTTTAAGAGATTTATGTCTAAAATAAGCAATTATTTTCTTTTCTAATTTAATATACGTGTTCCTTTTGTATGTGGTTTCCTTTTCGATTGAATATTTATTTTTTGTAAATTAAACAATTTAACTACATTCGAAATATTGTCTCTAGAGAAATCAATTCATAATTTTACAATGAAATTTTGTTTTAAAACAAAAAAGACCAACAACAACAACAAACACCACACATATTAAATGTTTTTATATACGAAGCCTAATTAGAAATTTATAAAATAAAATTTTAACAAAACTTTGATAACAATTTAAGATAAAAAAACATATTAAATAAATAAAAAAAAAATAAATAATTAAATAAAAGAAAATATTGTATTATGTGCAATTTAATGTTATAATTATTATTATTATTTGCGTCCGTTTTTTTTTTTTTTATTTTTACTTTTGAAAAAATTATTTAATATAAATTTAAAAAAATTGCAATTTAATATACTGAAAATAATTTATTGTATTTTGTTTTGTGTCAATGAACAATTATAATGTGAAAATTACAAAAACAAAAACAAAAAAAAAAACAAAAAGAAAACTTAATAAAAGATTAAAAATTTTGATTGAGAAAATATTATGCTTTATATTTTTATGATTCACAACTAACAATCTGTACAGTTTCTATGTATTCAACGGAGTACACCCACTTATGTTGAATTCTATAAACTCTTAGATTTACAGTTGGATGACAGATTTTTTGGTATTTAAAACTGTTGACCCCTTACGTAATTGTTATTGATTTTGGGGCCCATCATAATCATATCGATCATCTTAACCTGTACACCACAATAGTGCATATAGCGACACTATATAAACTTGATCTGTTGATTCGTATACAAATTGTATTTATTTTCGTCTGCCTGTGTTTAATTTCGCCTTGTAGAATTCAATGCACCATTACTTAGTGAAAAATGTCTCTTGTCACCATTTCCAATCATATTTCGTTAAGACTGGAAATGTATATCCTGTATATGTAAACAAGGTTTGTAGTATTTATCCATTACAGGACATTTTGAGTATTATATTTTTTTTGTACCTTCTTGCGATTATTATCAATTTGTAATTCTTCCTTTTTTTTCAATTTATTTCTTCTACTATACTTAGAACTTATAACATTTTCTTTTATTATAGTCAGCTGTGATAGGCGCTGTAAAGGAAGAATTCAAGGATATTCAAGTAAAGGAATTTAATTATTAATTTAATTTATTTTATTAAAAAAAATTTTAAACAACTACTTATTAATTAAATACATTTTATACAAAATTCTTTTATCCTTAAAATAAAAAATAAAACAACGGAAAAACACATTTTCATTTCATATTCTAAAAAAAAAAAAAAAAATGTTCCAACTTCAATTCCACTACAAAACTTGTGTTTTATTGTTTTACTTTTCTATTCTTTTATTGTATTCTTTTGTTTTTTTTTTTTTTGGTAGCTAATACAATTTAAATATACATATTAATTAAAGGGGGGAGGGGGTAAAACAAAAGTTTCACAAAATATAAAAAATAAAATATAATTAATTATAGGATTTTTGTCATGGAAATCGTGTATCTCCCATGTAACGTATTTGATGTAAACTATGTTGAGATGATGATCTTTGTGGCTGCTGTCTTGGATAATATAAATTATGTTGTGATGATGATCGATTTGGATTTGGTCTATAAATTCCTTCCGGCGGTGTATACTTTCTTGAACGTCTCTCATCACTTACTCTACGTTTATTTTCATCTGATAATCTTCTTCGATTTTCATCAATATAATATCGATTATCTTCTTCATAGTATCTCATTGGCGGTCGTGTCACTACCATATCATCATCATAATAATATCTTCGATTATCATCTGATTTTCGACGATCACGTTCAATATCAACATCAAATTCATTTTGTCTTCTTTGTTTCGATATATAACCATCATCATATGCATAATTATTTCTGCCTGACCATATTCGTTCCGGATTTGCACCATATAAATCAAGTATCGGTTGAAATTGACTTGGTCCATTATTTGTTGTTGAACTATTAATATTATTATTATTATTATTATTATTATTATTATTAGTACTATTATTATTAATATTATTATTCATTGATAAATTATGTGATGATCTACGCCATCCTTCTTCATATCGTCTACGTGTATTTTCATCTTCAATAGCCTGTCGCCTCTGTGATTTACTACTACTACTTTCACTTGAATCTTCACCAGATGTACCGATACCTTGATCTTTATCATCACCATATATTTTATATGGTTGACCACCACCCATACCATTAATACCAATAATACCACCGCCGCCACCACCACCACCACTGCTACCCATCATAAATGATTTATTATTACCAAATGGTCCATTTAATAACAGTTGTGGATGTGGTATACAATATGCATGTGATGGAAATGATTTGTCTAATTTTTTTAATTTACGAAATTCTTCATCTAAATCACTTTCTTCATTATTTTTCGGACAACATGAACCGGGACCGAAAAGTGACAATAAAACTGGTAATAAAAATAATCCATGCATTGCACCAAATAATATTACCAAAAAAATCATTTTAAAAAATACTAAAAATATATAACTATCGGCCAGCAATAGACCAATACAACCAAGTATTGTACTTGTTGAACCCTGTATAATTGGCATACCCAATGAATATAATGCTTCTTCAACCCGTTCAGATGGTTTTTGCTTTTTCGATGACATATATGCATAACATATGTGTGCAGTAAAATCAACAGAAAATCCAATGCACATAATTAAATTTATCATTGATATTGAATCTAAATTAACATCCCACAATGACATATAACCGGCAACACCAAGTTCAATTGATACAATACTAAATGCAACCCACAATGAACATAATATATTCGGTATAAATATAAATGCAATGATCATCATAACAATTGCACCAATTATCATACTTTGAATTGATATTGGTCGTACTAATTCAAATTGATCGAAAAATACAAAATATGGATGAAATACAGATGCACTTAATGATGAATCTCGACAAATTTGTCGTAAATCTTTAACCATTTCTTTTTCATGATTTGTATCGGTTATATTAATTGCTTGAATTAGAAATCTTGATGCAATTATTCTTGTACCATTCTCATTAAATTTAACATCTAATGAATATGGATTGCCGGGGAATAACCAGTGCTGTAAGATAAAAAAAACAAAAAAGAATTGAATTATATTAATAAATGCAACTTAAAATTATCTCTAAAACTCATTCTATATATACATACCTCTTTTAATGCAGCAATAAAATCCTCATCCGTATCAATTGTAACATTTAAGAAATCATTATTTCTATCGATAAACGATAAAAATGATCTTAACCATGATTCTGTATACAATGGTGACGTAACATATGAGGTATTCTCTAAATTTTGTGTTAATTCCTCAATTCGATAATGTGTTAATGGATCCGAATAACTAAGATTACCAGTTATTATAACTTGTATACGATATGGAAATTCTCTATAAAAATCATCTTCCAAATCGAAAAATTTTACCGAATATGAATCACTTTTTGAAAGTTTTCTACGCTCTAGTCCTTCCTTAATTTTGGTCACCCCATAACCGGCACCAACTAAATATGCAGCAAATATTATAATTATAAATGCCTTAATCCAACCATTATTTATACAGGCTGCAACTTTTGTACGAAAAAAATCCATTAACATATGCTCTTTATTATCTAATGGATTGTCTGGATCATCATGATTTATGCCACCGGTAATGAATGTTCGATAGAGCCATGAACGTTTCTCTGAAATTCAAAAATATATATACAGAAACAATAAACAACAATAAAAGTATATTCTAATTTATACATTTTATACTAGAATATAGTATAGAATTTGATGTCTACTTTTTATTTGGAATTATATCAAATAATTCCGACACTCTGTATACGGTTATAAAATAACTACAAATTCTCTCTGTATATGGCATTGAACTAAATTTAATACCGAGTGTGAAGTAAAATAAACTACAAAGTATATAAGTTTATATTTAAATTAAGCAACCCTATATAATCATGTGTGTGATCGAAGCTAAAAAGATTGGTTGTAAAAAAACATCTTACCAATAAATTAGGGAGCTAAAAAATGTATGCATTACTCTATTGAAATATTCAAATGTATAACCGAATAATTATAATAATAGATCATATATATTTTTCATTTGGCAAAGTAACATCGTAGTACCACTCTATGTACTCATTTGGTGTACAGGTTAAGATGACGATGAAGATGGATAATAGCATGAAAAAAGAAATATATAAATTACTAATGAAATAAATGCGGACAGGGACTACAAAAAAAAAAGGAGAAACAAACGAATCTTCATTAACTAATTTAATATATCACCTATATTAAACCATACATATCATATACTTCGTATATACAAAAATGAGTCTGCCACTCAGGAAATATTCAATTGTCTTTGATTAAAACATTATATACAAGTAATATTGTTTGTTTAGTTATAAAATATCATCAGGAATTTTGATAGAAACTGTAAACAAAATATTAAATTATAAATGATTTAACTAATTGAATATAAACACGCGAAAAATAAAAAATAAAGTGTTCCCAAAATTACATTTAGATATTGGCAAGATCATTTATATGATCATGAAGGTGAATACTTTTAATTTTAAAAAGAATATATTTGAACAAGTAGTTATAGTTCCTTTGCCGTGATACGTATATGATCACTAAACATTTGTATATACCCATAGACGTTCGTCTTCAATTCAAATGAACAATCTTTTTGATTCTATATTTACTTCTTATAATTGGAAATGCTTCTTTTGCCATTCATTATGAATTGTCTCCTTTCTCTCAACGTTCCATTTTAAAAATAATCGTTTTATTTCCACTATTTTTTCATGATATTTATGCACAATCATTTAAATGCTGGATAGTTCAAAAAAAAACCCTCAGATATTAAACAATTGAATTTAAACCACTTATCATAATAGGTATTCAATTAGAAAAAACAAATCGACATAACTATGTGAATGTATGTACTAATGTTGTAACTTTATTTACGTTTATCCACGAAATTATATTGTACTATATACGCGTTTTAATAAATAAAATAAAAGAATTCATTAATTTAATATTAAATATATACATAAAAACATAACTCTTATACTCGTACTTCCGAGTTATTACACAACGGATGAATATCATTATACATATAAATTTATTAAATTGAATTAAAAAGAAATCTTCACATTTTATTATTAAAATACTAATACGAGTATAATATATAAAATTGCAAAATAGTTTAACTAACATTATGTCATCATATATATAAGCTCATCGATAATGCAATCGAATAAATGATTATTTATATTATAGACATAGACCATTTATTGATTGTGACAGACAAAAATTTATATTCAGCTAGGAAATATTTAAAAACAATAAGGTTTTCCAGATAGGATACTTTATTTTACTATAATCAACACTATCACGACATATACTCAAAGAAGCATAGGCCATCAACAGCAGCAGCATCTTTCCATTCATAACTTATCATACTGATATCAACACCATTAATCACGTTTCATATTTTACTACCATATTCCCAATACCGTGCATTCCAATATATGATTGATTTAATATAAATTTCCTACTTATACATTTATACAGTATAACTTAGGACACGATAGTAACAATAAATTTGAATGCCATTCTAAATTTCAAATAACAGTTGACGCGCCTTTTTACCTGTCGACATTATTTGCACTATAGATTGTTAAATAATATTTAGGCATCTATTTGCTTATAATCGAACGGACGCATGTAGGTCGTCATATAATCATCTTTGACTCAATAATCCTTACACCAAACTGAGAACTATATGTTTCACAAATCTTTGACTGTTGAATTAATAAATATACTCGTACATAAACTATTTTTTTTGATACTTCTTTCTGTATGCATTTATTAGCAGAAATTTATTTTCGTACATTCATTGAAAAAACTCTGCTATATTTCTTTTTAGATGAAAGTATAATTGCTGTCTTCGTCATCATCATCAAGGGCACTTAGGGTGGCGTTACGATGTTAATTTTCCGTTTCCTATATACATATAACATAAAATTTCAACTAAGTAATAATAATAATAATAATGTAAATAATGTGTTTTCGATGCTACTACGGTGAAATTGAGCAAGTTCAAGATGTTAGTCGGCTACTCCATTCTCCATATTCTTAATCAAACATTATTATCATTGAGGTTATTTAGTATATGGGTTATCAGTTGTTCCAAATTATCATATTGACGATATACTTGAGACAGAAATTTGTGTAGAATTATATTGAGATGCATGAGGACCGACTCTGTATATAAATAAAGGAAACGAAGATAATGAAGAAGAAGAAAATGAAGAATAACCACGCATGAAATACATATCCATATATTTAGCTCCATTAAAAAAAAATTTTTATTATAATATGTGCTTATAGGTAAAACACAAAATTTAAACTTTATAATTTATTTATAATTGTGGTTTTTTTTGGGTATATATATCAATCAAAAGGATTGAATAACGGTTGGTAGTAAAAATTACGACTTTGTGAAGGATTACTGGCATACGAAGGGGAAAAAAGAGAAAACTAAACTGAAGTGCGTTACAATAACATCGGGGACGACTCGGTCAAAAGATTGATTTTACAATTAGTATTGAATTAACTTAATTAAGTTATAATAATTCGAGTCTAGAATTTGCAATAATTATGGTTCACGTAGGCCACTTATTAGAAACTTTGGTTATCGCCCAATCAGAAGTGTGGTTATCATCATACATAGCCTTCCATTGCCATTTAAATAATAAAGATGTAAATGATATTAATTCTGTGGTTGATTTATTCAATATATATGTGATTCGAAGTGTCTGATAGTATCTAACTGGTATTCTGTCAATTTTCTATATACTTGCCACCCGAAATATTATTATGAAATTGGGTTCCAAGAATTCAAATAAACTGTACAACTGATGACTTTGATAATTAATTACGGCAACGAACATAAAAAAGTAGAAGATGACTAATAATCATTAAAACCACCCACCCATTAACATGTAGATGGAATATGCAAACGGATTTTATAGATAATCTTCTATTTTTTCTTTACTGCTGTACATACGTTGAATAAACTATTTCTGATTATTATAATTATTTTTTATAGTTACATTAATTATATATAAAAAAAAATATCCAAAATTTTAATAATATACACTTTAAGGAAAATTTATGAAAGTAATGATGGTGTAGTACCTTATACTTAAATAAATATTTATCTCAAGTAAATATCATCTTTCTCCATAATAATATTATTAATATTTTATCGCTTCGTTACTTATTTGTAAAGATGAACCGAGTGCAAGTATACAAATAATGATAAATCAAAAAACTAAAATAAAAAAGGTGTTATGCAACTCGCCACAATTCCAAAAGAAAAAATGGAAATTTTCAAATAAAATATTTATTCAAATTTTTAATGCAATACACATACAAGAAGTGTGCAAATGATAGTTACTATTTACAAAAAAAAAAAAAACATTATGCAACAAGACAGTACGATATTTATATTTGTGCTATTCCCAACAGCACATTTATCAAGTAAGGGACAAGTAGCTTGAATACAGTATACTGCAAAACATGTAGTTGGTCGCGTAAAGTATTGAATAATTCGGTAGAGTGATGTGTGTAAAGTCAAAGTTACGTATTACATTTGACCACTGGATGTAGAAGTTTAAGCGGCAAATATAGACATATCAGCAATTATCGTTGGTATCGAGATGTGGAGATTGAAAGAATAGACAGAGTATTTAGTTAGACACGGCACAATAATTTCTATTAAAAATCAGAGACTCTGATTATCCGATCCTCAGACTGTGTGGTAGAACACGAATTAGATTTGATGATGTCATTCAATTTGCATATTGAAAAAATTGATTCTTAACTTCACTGGCACGCCGCAATAAATTTTGTTCGAAAAACGTAATATTTATGTAATATAACTTGTTATATAATAAAAACGATTTTTTGAATTTGAATTTGAATGTTAAAAAGAACACTCCATGTCGGGGTACGCACATAATATATATGTATATGCAACATATCAAATGTGAACCATAATGAAAATAATTAAGATTTATCAGGCGGAAAATATGGGATATAGAAACAATTATAATTATACGATTATAAATTTGAATATTGAAGTAGTCATCGAGTTATAGTTTACGTATATCTTTATCGACTTATCAGTTACACTGCGTTCCACTGGATAATTTTGTGTAATTATCTATTATACGTCTTGAATTCATATTGTCTCAATCATATATATATATATATATTAACATTTAAGTTAATTAGAACGTACCTAATACCCATAGTAACAAGACGATACTTATCAATAAAAAAAACTTTACATTAATTAAACATAAAATACATTTCAATTGAATAATGCCATCAGATATACGTTCGACTCAAAGTTATTAAAAAAACATTAATGCAATATATACTCATTTGACTGACTATATAAATGTGCCATTATATAAGTTAATATTAATATTATAAAGTAATATTTATTTATTTACAAAATTAAAAACAGAAAAACAAAATTAAAAAAAATTGATACACAACAGTTAAAATTGTTATAGAAAATAAAGACTAGTATGGAAAAAAGAGGTATATACCACTTAAAGATCAAAATTGTCTAACGTATGATTATTGTCTTATTTTGTTAAGTACATGTGAATATGATGATAGCAATGCTGTGATGTGATGAGATTATGTAGCTGATCTTATGAATTTAGAGAATGTAGAAAATGTGGTACAACTTTTTCTATTATGTATTTTTTATTTATTTGAAATAAATTTGTGTGGCTTTGTCAAATTTTTGTTTATCTTAGACAAATATAAATAGAAACATATAAGTACTCGTACTACTACGACTATTAGATGTTTTATAACAATAATAGATACATAATTAAAGTTATGAAATTTAATTGCATTCAATATAACGCATATGTTTTTCTATATTATATAAGAAAATTACACAAGTAAAATATAATTACAAATGCGTTTATCTAATCCAAAGGTCACCATTGTATTGCTGCTTAATTCGTTGCCATTCGTTGACGTTTCGCATAACAGTGAAAAACTGTGCGAGTTACAGAACAGCAATTACCAAGGTTGGTGGAATTGAGGTGAGTTATAGGTGAGCAAAACTCGTCCTAGTATTTACTATTTTATCAGAGTTTAATTTGATGATAGTAATTTAAAACTGTTCCTAATGACTATGTCATCTAGGTACAATAGTCTCGCGATTACACATCATTACTGTCATATATACTACTGTAATTTTATTTATTATCACGTAACGTTACTTATAAGACTTAGACACTATGATTTTTCTATCTGTACCTGTTTTTCTCTATTTTCCCTGATTCATCTCATGATTGTGACGTAATATTAATATGTTTATGCTCTTTTTCCCTATCATCTTAAATCTCTACACCGTCAAAGTGAATTTCATGTTAATTCAATCCGATTAAACTAATTTGATTGGTTTTATCGCAGTTATGGTCACTCCATTTATTTGTTGTGTGTAAAGTCAGAAGAAAAACCAGATCAATTTTGAATGAGTACCAGCAAATCTTTAGTGGTGTTCGTCATAAAAATTTTCAATGATATATACATAGTTAATGTTAACTGAATTGTGCAATGTACTAACTTACATTATATTATTGATAAGTAAGGCAATATATATATATATATATATATATATATATATAACAGAATACCTTAA
>JANSTX010028666.1:0-14593 GCA_027564355.1 Penthetria funebris | reverse complement strand
TTTATATAACTACCAAATCATGCATACAGTTTAATTATAGTATTTTACAAATTTTATGTAGTATAAAATCGAATAGCTCTATAAGTAAGATTTATCGTGTTAGGCGACTATTGAATTTTCACATTCATTGACTTATGTCGGAGTCAATTTTACCCATTTACAACCAAACTGTTACAAAATCTGTCGCTCATTATCGATTATTGTGGTATATCATCTTACCGTTTACGCCATGCATAAGGCGGCAAGACGATGTTAATTGTCAAAATCACATTGATTTCTAATACGAGTATACTGTAAAACATGTAGTTTGTAAACTTATAGGTGACACCACATGGAGGAAGTATCGTGAATCAGTCACAGAATCTTTATTCATCATTTTGTTATGTTAGATAATTTTATGATTTCACCATAATTCGTTCCGAATTTCAAATTTATCTTATATATTCTTAGACGTTTTCTTATCCCTTTCATCCGACTTCAACTACTCTGTTTCTGGATGTATACATTTTTAGTGATTGCATTTACATTACAGTTTCAGATAATTTAATAAACTACCATACCGTATAAACTGTATTTTAACAACCTTGGATTTTGTAAACCATTAATTTTATGTGCTTTTTATAAGCAAAAAATTTAATTTTCTACATCATAAAAATATGTATAATATTATGCGTAACGAATTAATGGTAATAAACATTAAGATCGAGTTTAAATGCATTTTAGTGATGACTATTTTTTCTTGTTTCAGTTAAAATGTGCATTATGTTGACATTTATCATATATATGTCTTTAATGAGCAATTTGAATTTGTAAAACTAATTAATTGTATCAATATATAATATAAGTTACTGGTACATAGATTATATTACTATATGAAAGTAAGCACTAAAAGTTTCTTGAATCGGGTAGTACAAGAACATTTGTGAAAAAGTTGTGTATCCCAAATACTTTGCCAATTGGTTTCAATAAATTCAAAAGTGTAAAGTTCTAAAGCAGAACATTTTGATAAACCGAGACTCGTTACAAAATTTTAAATGTTTCTTCCTAATTTACCGAAAACAAAAAATTAATTGCCTCCTAGTTTGAATTAATAGTACTTTCTTTAAATTTTATAGTTCCCGTTACGGATTTATTGATTAACAAGTGTAACGTATATAGATTGTTTCACATATGTAGGAAATCCAGACTTCTCAATTAATGTAATGCGGATAAAATATTATCAACTATCTATCGTTTGAAACTGTTGCCTAATATACTCTCTGCTGACCTAGCAGATAATATTAAAAAAGAATGAATATAAAAAAGGTGCACTAGTAAACTAAAAAAAAAAATTAACAACGAAAATTAAATGCGATTCTAAAAAATATTATTCTTTGTTGTCATTTATTTTAATTTTACAACATTCCAAATTTTTGACGTCATAAATATAAAATTAATTATAGATATTTCTTTATTTATTTATTATAATGTCTACCTTTAATCGTACATAATATAAGTACTTTTCGTAATTTAAATATTTAAATATTTCTGCATATCGGACCAGATGATACCAATTAATAATTTCAAAAATTAGTGTCAATATGTAGCATAGAGAAATGGAAAATAAGTCGTTTGGACTTTCCCAGTGGTATAATTATATGATAAACCGATGGACCGAATTATGAGGGTCATTTCTCCTTAGTAGATGCTACAACAGTTTTCCAGGTTGATTTATATGCTATAGAGACCTGTATTTATATAAATGTAAAAAGAAAGTACACTGGCAAAAAAATCGAAATATTAAAATGACAGCCAGGTAGCGCTTCAAGCAATTGACTCATATAAATTTGATTGAAAAATAGTGTGGGACTGAATAAAACTGGCAAACGTAAACACGGTGTGTCTGCACTATGGGTACCATGTCATGAGGAAATCGAAGGTAACGAGAAGGCAGATGAGCTGACAGATTTTGCTCATCGTCAAAATTTACTGGACCTGAACCATTCTGCGGAATAGCCCAATGCACTGTCAAATCGGTTATTAAAGATTCAGAAGCTAATGAACGGCAAAACTACATTACAGGTCACAAATGTGCGACAAAATTTCTACACCTCTACTACTCCAGGCATACAACGCTTGGGTTGACTAAAAATGTCTTAAGGGCTATCAGTGGTCTATAAACGGAACATTGTAGAATGAAATGCGAATTTGGAACTCAGAAAGATTCTGGTCTTTATCAGCATTTTGAACCTGATGTAGACGTAACAAAAGTTAGGCCATCCAAAATAGATCCTATGAATCACAATATGGTGGTGTAATTTAAAGTTCGTAAATCCTCAAAACATTCTAATCTATTATATATCTCTACTTCAGATATTTTTTATTTTACACACATTCAACATTTCTGATTGCCTGTTATTTACGAAACAAAATGCTATATTAGTACTACGGAATCTATCTATTTAATGAATACTGTGTGGTTTCCTAAATATTTCTTAACTACCCGACCTCAAGAAATGATTGTGATTCTCAGCATTCTTTGATATTTATTTTTTAAGTATTAAAATTGAAAATATCCGAGATACACAGCATTGCTTGACATTTCTATTTTAATCCTTAAGGAAAATTTGTTAACGTCTTTGTGAAATATAGCATTTTGCTTGTAAATGTGTGATTGGTGACGAATGGGATGGTCGACTATCCTCGAGATAGGTTCAGATGATGATTTTAAATATGTTCTGCCCTAATTTTACAGTTGTATTGACATGAATTCAGATAAAAGCTCTAACTATTTGTAATTTTTTACGTCAAACATTTTACACGATCGTATGCAATTAAAATTCGTGGACTTATTGCAAATATACTTTAACATAGTGCGACTTAAATTCAGTAGCTAATAAGACCTTTTCGAATTGGTAATATAAATCAATGAAATCAAAACAGAATTATTAAAAAAATTTAAGTAGTCAATTAATTAACTCATAAAAAACTCATTTGTGTATGTCATATTTTAAGATTTTATATCTTATTGTTTTCTTTTTCACATAATAAAATATGTGTGAATTTTTTACACAATTATTATGTTTGCAAATATTTAACTGATGTCGGCAATTTAGGTGAAAACAAAAATAAAATAAAAAAAAAAAGAATGTGAAAATTAACTAGACCAATGAAACCTACACATACATTTTTTTACTGGTTTTATAGTTCTTCAAAACTAATCTGCAACCGACAGTCGAAAATTTAAAGGAATGAATCATTGAGTAACAAAATATGTAAATATATATGTTTAAAAACTGAATATGTTTATATATAGCACATATAAATCTAATGATTTGTTGAATCTTAAAACCATATAAGAGTATCAGAAATACAAACACATCAAAAATACTAAAGGACATGGAACATGATTTGTTTAATGGAACAGAAAAAAATGTGTCATTTTCTCAGAAATAGGAAAGAAAATCGTAAATAAGATCAAATGTAACAATACACAAAAATGTCACTTTGCATTGTGCTGTTGAAAAACGGTTTAGCAATAAATATCAGCTATAGGATTGATCAAAATCGATCCTATATTCATATTGCGATAACTCAATTATGTTATTGGGAGACATTGTAAAATACAAGATTTATTAAGGTGGCCGCGTGCTAGAACATGTTATTGTAGAGATCGCTTATTACACCAGAATGTAATCAAATGTATTGACAAACATACAATGGTCTATGAAATGATATATTTCGAAACGCTGTAAAACGATGGGATAATTTCTAGTAAATTTCAGTTGAAGACCTAACGTGAGATGAAGAAAAAAGTGCTGATGACTATTCACGTCACGATATGAATAGTTTTGAATATTTAACTTCTTATATCTTTCAAATATATCGTGTGCTAATACAGCTTCAGGTTTTGGTATTCAGTTAAGATGATATCTACTTGTTATAAGATTTTTGTTTTATTTAATTACAGATAATTTAATATGTTTTTAAAATTTTTAAATTTGTAAGTCTTAAAAAAAAAATTGTATAAAAATTATCTATGCGCCACAGTTAACAACCTCTTAATATCTTGACGTATTTCTCTTCAATATAGACTCATAAAATTTGAATTGCTAAATTTATTCGACGTCTTTTTTTATGTATAATTAAATTCTTGCAAGATAATCAAATAAATAAACAAAGTGTTATACGAAAAAAATTTTTATTATATAATAAATAATCTATGAACGCAGATAAGTACAATTGATTATAATTATAATTATAACATAACAAAAAACAAGGAATATTATTTTTCATTTATTTAAATTGCAAATAATTTCCCATTTACGAATGTAAAAAAAAAACAAAAAATTCTAATTAAAATGAAAATCTCTAAATAAAATACACAAATACAAAATATTAAACCTAAATTTGATATTATCAAATTTCAATTTATTTTTTATCCAATTTATTTTTATCCAAGCGATTACGGGAGGAAACTGTCTAATGTTGTAAATCTGTTCTTTTTACCATAAATAATGTGAATTTTTCAAAAATATCACATTATCACTGTAAATATCCGCATATATTTATGCATTCAACAGTGAGTTTCTCTAATTTGTACTAATTGTTACATGGTCTATTTGCATATTTGTGCATAAGTCATTGTGATTTCCTGATTTTACCACAAATCACAAGATTGTGTTACTGATTACCCATATCGTGCACATCTATTACAGATTCGCAATTAATATTGTTCGAATCTTTGCATCATCCTCATCCAAAGATGCTTGTTCTGTAGGTGCATAAATTTGTACAATTTTTACATATTTTATATCACTGTTTTGAATCTTATTGTGTTTATACGATCAGGTATTGGTTTCAATTCTACTTTATTTTGTTGCTTTACAATAAATAAACATTAGTGTTTCATCCGTAGATGTGAACCTTTCTCCGATTTTCTTCCAACGAATATCGTTGGTTTAAGTATGGTTATAACATTACAGGCTCCAAATCTTGGTCATTTGCCTTAGCCAAAGGTCATCACGTAGTCTTGTCAAATATATAACCATTTTTTTTTTACCTTTAACGTGAAAATTTAATTTAGGCACATCTATGTTTCGGGTCTAAGATTCATTACAAAAAATCATATTGTATTTGACACTGACATAAAGCTATATGATTTTATACTTTTGAAAAATTCAATAACCATTATTATCTCTAATGTATTTTCCAGGTAATGCATAAAAGCACTTTATTACTGTTAAATATAAATAAGGTTGATCAACCCATCTCGATCTCTTAACCGTCAAACTAGATAGCTGGTGATTTATGCACCACTCTACTGACATATTCAAATTGCATTTTAGAAACGGTAAATTAACATTGTAATACCTATAGCCCTATTGATGCACAGGTGAAAATTAAATAAAAATATTATTTTGTTTGAATATTAAATGCCAAGACTGATCATCAGAACCGGAATTATATTTGTTAATAGTTGAGTTTTCGCCTCAATGAGATTGAATCGTTTAATTTTATACTTCCCACTATAGGGACCTGGTGACGCAAACAATTTAATAGAAATTTATTATTTTCCTGTTTCAAATCAAAACATTCCGTTTACAATTTCAAATCACATAAAATATTATAATTTACATATTATTTAATACTACATTTTCATTTTCATTATATTCTCAACTATATGCGATTATAGACGAGTAAATTCTTTAAGGTTTTTAATATAATTTCATGTTTGGAAAATTAAAAATAGAATTTTTTTTTATTAAAATAGAAAATACTATAGCGACTATGGATATTTGTTTTATTTATTTTAAATGAAAATATGCACGAGAGGACAATAACACGAGAATCATGTAAATTATGGTTATGAGAAAATCGAATTTTAATTACACGACATATTTTCAGTTTTTATGTTTTGATTCCATTCTAATACAAAGTTAGAGACATTCTATACTCGGTTATATTTTTTTAATGCATATAATGCATTTAACGTGTATGCATTATTTATTGTAATAAAACGGTATTGTCACCTTTGGTAAAATATCTGACTGCATGCGACATGGAATATTTATACCTACAATAAAGCAGTGTTTTGATAAAACTTTTTAGACGACACCGATTCTCTTCAATTATAATCGTTAAATTAAATGGTATCTAAATGGAATTTTAGATAACACCTTTCTGATTATTGTTAAATTTCTGTTGTAAATTTGCCTAAACTTTTGCAAACATACATAATCAAAATGATGACCTAAGTGACCCACAAATAATCACATCACGAATAAATGAAATTGTTACCAAAGAATTTATAAGGTGCTTTATAGGAAATTTTTTCGTCTTCATTGACTAGGCAATAGTTCACTACTCAATAAAATATTCTAATAATAAAACAACAAGCAAACATCAAACGATATGTTTTGAGTAATTCATAATCTTACTATGTACTTTATTCAATTAAATCTTTAAACCACTCTCAAATAGTTTTGTCATATCATAATTAATATGTTAGACATAATACTCATAATAAGCTCTATTTATAACCCTAAATTAACCATTGCCACAGCTATGATTGCGAGAAGTTGTTCGATATTGTTGGAACTAACGTTATACCATTTAAACTGTAACGCCATTATTTGCATGATCACCAAAGAAAAATGATAAACATCTCCACTTGCTAACTAATAGATCATTTGAGTACGGTTTTATTTCTGATGTATAAATGTCAAAACTGTAAGTTCTTGGTTGACTTGCTATCTTTATCAGCACATCAGGGTAACGTTACCAATGCAACTATTAATAACTTAGCATCACAAACTAACTGGTCGTTTGGAAGCTCTTATAAATTTCTTAACGTCATGTTTCTATTATCGCAAATCGAGACAGACATGAAGGTGAAATTGGAATCTCTTGTGAACAACAGCTCTCAAGTTGGTCTATAATGTTTTAAAGACGAAACTATTAAATATTGGTACGTTTTTTTGAAAATATTTGGTAATTCTGAAACAGATATCATATATTTCGTATACGAAGAAATCTGTATTTCAAATATTATATTTTCAACACTAACATTGTAATATATTTATATATGCAGTAGCAGAATGCATTCATCGTACTAGGTATTCTATTAACAATAATTGCATTATATGGCTTTGCCAACACATTTAAGTAGGTATAGTTCACACATAATATTGCATATGTGTAAATTAGAATGGAGTTATACTATTTCAAGGTTGATATGGTACATCGATTATTACACAAGTATTATGGAATGCAGATTACATAACACATTGACTGGAGTTGGTGTTTAAACTACTGCACAATCGTATCCAATGACCTAAGTTCAAAATACATTAAAATGTAGAAGCATGGAGTAGATTCACGATATAAGCAGTAGTCTCACTAGAACTTATATATGGAATTTGTTAAATATTAATAATTAATTTGAATTTAAAATATTAATTCTCTCCATCTTAAGTTAGAAAACTTAATGACTTATAGAAAGTTATTGTTATTAAAAAGTAAAGTATAATATTTCAATAGCACAATTCATGCATATTTGAGTATAAGTAAATAAATGAACCGAATTATATTTAAATCTTATTAGACTTCTTCATATAGAAAGAAGTGTTGCATATTTACTATATTTACTATTATATTTTTATTATATATGTTATATAGCATACACCAAACTAAATGACCTTGTCCTAGAATGTTCGTTGACACTTTATACTTATTATTACATTAGATATGCGATGACAGATGTAAATCACATTAAGTCAATAGTTCATTGCCAATTATAATAAGCAATTTAAAAAGAAGCAAAGATATATGTACATATCGCATTACATATAATTTACATAGTAATTTGAAGTCAATTGATAATAATATACGTTATTACTACTAATTGAAAGCATTAATACGCATAAGACTATCATGATTGTAGAAACTCTATTGTTCCATTAGATACTGTTTATTGAACCTATTGTGTGTTTGGCGTGATAGTATAGGGTGTTGAGCTTTACACGTTCATGATTGAGACATTGATAACAATTTCTATACTATTTTCACCATGGGATTTAATCTGGCTTGATTAATCAAACATTAATGACCATATGGTTAAAGTGTACTTTTTATTATATGATATTGTTACACAACTATCTGCATGCCACCAAGAGGGATTATACTACACCACGATTATATTTTCTATAAATACTATGTGTATCACGCCATCTATTACCAATATTCAACAAATATGATGCATCGAAAATAATGAATAACAATCTAAGAAAAAACCCTACAAATGATCGAGAATATTATAGACGTTTGTGAAAACAACTATTGAGAAAATACCAGAATTCAATACTGATTGCTCCACTATATAAGCGGCGGCATTGCAGCTAATAAATTATTATGAAGTAAAGCTTCAATAAAGAATCTACACTACGAGAAAATAAGATTCAAATAAATTTGTAAAATAAAATAATAATTTGGTATAATTTGTGATATTCGTTATATTGAATAAATTAATTTTGTATTATATTGCAAGTAATATTTTTATTATGCTACGTGATAAAGCATAGACGTTTCGTTAGCTGCTCGGCCAAGGATTTTTATAACGTATAGTCATTAAATAAATAGTACAGCTACTTTAGCAGTTTTTATAACAATATGTTCCAGTTATTGGGATATAAAAGGTTCAGTCTATTAATATAAAAGTTTGTTACAGAGAAAAGTGAAAGTTATATAAAACCAATAATATATAAAAATATGTCAGTTACTAACGACTGAATTTCAATTTGAAAGAGAAAATAAAATTATGGTAAGTTTGTCGATATGGTTGCAAATTTCTAGTCAGAACTGACCATTCGTTATTTCGCTGCTTGTTGAGTTTTTGATGATATTAAAACTAGCTGAATAGAAAAATAGCAAGTATTCAACTTTGGCAACGAAAATAATACAAATTCTCTCTGGCAAGGAAAATAATACAAATTCATTACCCAGTTGTCCGTGTTTAAGACTGTAAACAGGACTATAAATGAATAACATTTAAGTGCATAAAAAAAGAATAGCTGTCGCCAATGTTCAACGAAAATCTTATGATATAACAAAAAATTGTTATGTAGACTGAATGACATTTCATTGAAATAACAGTGGGAGTTTTATACAGGACAATAATATTATCGCATATATTAAAAAATCTATACTACAATTCACCAGAGTTCTTTTTTGACCATCGTGTTGTCATATTTACATTCTGTGTAGTTGGTTAATTTTTGTGTTACTATAACCGAAAATAAAACATAGATTTTATTAAGCATAATAAAATATGTACTATCAAATTTATGGTATTTGTGCATCGAACCAGAAGACGAAAAAAACTAAAAAAACTCATATATTGTTGGCTTTTTAAATGAAAAGAATAACAATTTATTTTCTTTTATCATTGTGTCAGAACAATGCATTTATGCATGGTTTTATCTGATCGTTTTACCAAATGACACCATAAATCATAGCGATTAAGGATCAAACGACCGAGACTATGTTGGAAGTGTTGGTGCCAAATGTATTCTCACACAATATGGTATACCGCTAGAATTCTAAATAGGGTTATAGTTATAAATTATGAAATATTGAGCGAACAATATCAAGACCGCAATCGAATGATACAATTGAACGAATAAATAAAACGTTATTAGATTACTTAGCCAAGGTTTTCACAGAAGATCAAAGACATTTTGATAATTTACTTCCATTATAATAGCATTAAATAATCACATTTCTTTTCATAAAGCAACAAATAAAACCTCGACATCAATGATGTTTGGTGTTAAGTGAGATTGAGATTGCCATTTACTGGAAAACTGCCATTACCGCTTGAAAATGTTTTTAAGAAATTACTATTTATTCATGATGACACTTAGGTTTCAGTTCGAAATTGCAACAAGATCGGGATGGGCTATATAAGATAACGAAACAAAAAATTGGCAACTATTCTCGTATAAACTATCTAAATAAAAAGCTTGTGAAAATGTTAATGCGATTGGTCCGCTTCATTCTTAAGTAGCGGACAATGTTACTCAATTTAAATAAAATACCAATAATGAATTAGTGGGCATTATGTATATAGAGCCTAAGAATAATTTTCAATGAAATATTATTGAAATGTAGGAGAATATTTTAAAAGTTGTAGTTGATCAGCTAAATATTTGAATAATTCGGCAGATTGATGTCTAACGCCAAAACTATTTAGTATATTGGTTAGATATTTATGTAACAAGTTCTAAGACATTAATACATACATTTTTGGTCATAATTTATATATCCCGATATATCGTGTTTCCCGTGGTAGCGAGGTAAAAATAGGCTAACAAACTATTTGCTTTCAAAATTAAATGTGGACAGTACAGATTTTTTTGAACTGTTCTTTTAAAAGAAATTTTTGAAGTTTAGATATTTTATTGAAACTATAAATTTTAAAATTATTTTGATCAACTTGGGTGTATAGGACAGCACAGTACTACTATGTTTAATTGCAATTTCTAATATGCAAGAAAACAAAACCAAAACAACTATATAAATTGGAAATTCCAAGCACACGCCACAAATTGACATAAATTTGTGATCGAGTTACCGACGATACCACATACATGTAAGATGGGTTGAGTAATCTAGATATTAGTCGATCAATCCATTAGCCAACTTACTCCATTCTTAACTTTTACGCTTAACTTTCTAATTCGATGACGAATATTTGTCGTTATAATAATATTGTCGTATTATTTTGCAGTATACTCTGTACAATGGAAATTGTTCGTATTTTTATATTGTTGATAATTAAGTTTCGACAGTTTTAATATTGATTGTCATTTTTACCAAAAAATTATCACTAATTTTTTATTTTTTTTTTTTTTTGCAGACTTAGTTCATTGTACAAATGAACCAAATGTATCAATCCCACATCTGGCTAATTTACTTATTGAAAGGTCACAAAATGCTAATTGGATTGTTGTGTATAAAGCTCTGTTAACAGTTCATCATCTATTAGCGTATGGTAATGAGGTAAACTATTCATTTTTGTTTGTTTTGAAATTATTTCATATTTATTTTATACTTTTTTTTTTTATTAATACTCACTCATATGTGCTAATTAAATATGAGTATGTATAAATAATTTTCTATAGGTAATAATTTATTCGATACATTTCCGTTTACTTTAAAAATCTGTTAAATATTTTAATAGCCGCCTGTTTTATTTAAATTTTAATTTAGTATTTATTTAAAAATTTAAAATATCTATTTAATATTATAATTGCAAAAATAGATCAAAAATGCATATTTAATGTATTTTATTAAAATTTAAAGAATTTGCACAGATAACTTTAATGTCTTCTGAATTGACTATCCTCGTAGGATATTTCTGGATTATATACTTTAACTTTCAAAGTCGTAACCTTCATATATATAAATGTTGTATATATAATATACTAAGTACTAAGTAAAATGCAAATTTTTTTTACTTTTGTACTAGTATATAATGTTTAGCGTATGTATTTAAGCGATGTATATACACTCCCAATATATATTGAAACTGGCCTAATTTAAGAGCATATTTAAAGCTGACTTTTTTCCTGTTTTACCGTTTACAGATTATATTGCTAAAAAAAACTTGCATAAATTGACGTATTTTATATATTTTCGGATTATTTTAAAAAAAAATTTAACATGCATTTATATATGTACATAAACTTAAAATACTTCCAATGTATTATGTTTAATTTATTTATTAATAAGGTATAAATGGGTAGGTCATTATTTGAATTTTGACACTTCCCAAGGAAAATATTTAATTTATACCATGATAACAAATAATCGATTAAATATCAAATGGAATTGCGTCACCAATTAATTTGATAGACAATGCTGAATTTAAGTGTGATCCTGAAGTTCTCATTTATAGTTTGACTTGCGTTTAAATTATGTATATTATTTAAATTCTACACTTAACCTTAAAATCCAATGAACCGAATGGTACGATTTCTCTAGAACCGTTCTATTTACCAATATCTCTGGACAATATTTATACTAATTAAAAATTATTTTGCAAAAAAAAAAACTATTGCGACAAAATTCGCTTAAAAACATGTAATTGCTCTGGTGATCGGTAATACGACTTTTGATTCAGAAAAAGATCAACTTATGATGACATTCGTTACAGAAATCTGGAGTGCGACTGTCCTTGCACTTCATGTATCTAAAGCATTTGCTCGGATTTGACATGGTGCAATATTGTCTAAACTTAACTCATACGTTATTTATGATAACCTAAGGAGCTTTCAATTCGGGTCAATCTGAGTGTTGTTACTTCCGACCTATTTCTATACCTCTGGGTTAGCGTTTGTCTACAATTTTTCTCTAATCGTCTAATCCTATTCACAGTTATGGCAGATAACAGCACTCTGCATCATTCCTATTTTTTCAATAAAAGACAATTACGATAATCAGTAGAGTATTGTCGCGTAAATATATACAATGCTCTCAATAACGATTTACAACTAATTGAAAAATGAGGACAATGTCATCTAGTAGAATTCAATGCATCTAAGACCCGGTATTGTCTACTGTCGCATAATCTAGATGCCCCACAAACACAATTTGGGTGCGTTAACTTTATTTTATAGATACTTCCATGATTATCGTCAATATCATGCTCAATCATCACACTCGCGTTCTGTTGAAATTTCTTATGATCACACAGTCAAATTCAGAGGTACATTCATATCGCGTACATCTCGTCTGTGGAACCTTCTGCGTAGAGAAGTGTTTCCAGAAATATATTGTCACCAATATTCATAGTCGTTTTTTCAATCCCTCCTTCTCCTATCCCGTCAGCCTATTTAATTAAATTAAGTTTTATAAAATAATGAAACATTAAAAAAGTTATTTTGTGAATGAACATTAAAGGGCAGGTAACCAATACCTGAAAAATGACTTTGATATTAAAAAAAATTATATATTTTTTTATAAACTAAAGTCTAATCTGACGTACATCGTTACAAAGAAATAATCTCATCCGTAACGGTACTAGATTGTATTACGTTACCATTACACCAATATGACTTTAAATTAACAGTTTCTAATAATCAAGTAACATTATAAATGTCATCTGAAACTATAAATTTAGATATCCTATGGAAAGCGTTATACGCAATGGCAAAATGTAAATTTGTATAAAGGCTTGTCTTGTATTTACATGGCGACCGGGTATTGTTGAAGATTCTGGAAAATGGAAACTATAATAGTTATTTCAAAAAATAGAATTGACTTTACAAGTAGTAACTTTAATAACGAATTTTTTTATACAACTGAAGACTTTGGGTCAAATAAAATTTTACGTCGTGTACTTAGATATGGGTACCTGGTTAGCAATTATATTCTATTTATGTGCAATACAATAATTGTAATTAAAATATAATTTATTTGTTTTTGAATTTTTTTAAAGTTCACTAATTTGTATGCAACTATTTATTGAATATATAAGGCCTCTAATGGAGCACGACTCTCACATAGAGGTGAGCCTTTCGACTTCTAGGTGATGAACAAATCACCGGTTATTTATATTCTCTTTAGCATATGCGCAATGTGGTCGCTATCACTATTCTATGGATATTATCATGACAATTACTCGTTAGATCGCACGCTTAAATTTCGCGTACTTCTCGCCGTTAAACCGTCTGTCTGAAAATGTGTTTCCTGAATTTTACAGTCTCGAGGCTTTTAAATCAAACGTTCACAATTTCCTGCGATAATGAACTCTTTAATTTTATTTTATGGTCTAGCAAAACATGAACTGTTTCATAATTCATATGATATATTCCACAGCACGTTTGTGATATATAAAGGTTAATAGGCTATCCATATGAAAGCAATGTCTTTTTTAAATGTTTTCATACAATGTAAGTGATCAGCTTTTGAATTGGCAAGAGTTCGACGGTACTGATTAATTGTACCATATATTTGTTTAAAATTATATCAATTTTTAAGATTTCTTATTTACATTTTATTTTTATTCTTTCAGCGATTTATGCAATATTTAGCTTCAAGTAATTCAACATTTAATTTAAGTAATTTTCTTGACAAAGGAGGGGTGCAAGGTAATTAAAAATTTTTAATTTTTCTAGTTTAAATATCAATTTATCATATTTTTTTAAAGCATGAATTAAATCTTCCAAATTAATAAAAAAAAATATACTTTATTTTAATATTCAAATTTCAATGTTTTTTATGTGAAAATAAGAACAGCATTTTCTTTTATTGAAATATTATTGACTTCATTGTGGTGATGTTAAAATGTTAATTTTCATTTTTGTTTATTTGTATATTTTTTTTAATTGTGGAAAAATAAATGAATTTGAGATAAAATTTTAAATTCAATAATTATTGCTACTAAAAAATATGTTGTGTTTACACGGCTTTCTTTACTAAATGTACTAATTGATTATTGTTACTTTTTTTGTTTTTTTTTTTTGCTGCAACTATAAAGGTGCCGTTGGGGCTCGAATTGGTAAGTGAAATACTTTTTATTTTTATTATTTATAATATTTGTCTATACAAA
>JANSTX010028655.1:0-14593 GCA_027564355.1 Penthetria funebris | reverse complement strand
CAGAAAGTGACGATACACAAGACAGAAACTTGTGGAGAAATAGATTGAGAAGTAGGAGGGCCGACCCTGAATAAGGAGAAAGGCAAGGAAGAAGAAGAAGAAGATAAAAGAAAAGTTCAAATGCCTGTATAAATATCATTCTTGAGATTGATTTATAAATTTCCAGAGCAATATTTTGCCTGCAATTTTCACACAAATATCATATTCACATATAAATAATAAAAGGTCGTCAGATAAACCGCTGATTGGAAAAAAAGTGAGTGCAATACACACAAAACAGGTACAGGCGGAATGGACGCGTTCGAAACTAGAATCATGAAGGCTGACATGATGATAATCACGTAAAATTTAGGTTTAATAAGCAACGAAGAAAACAATATGTAAGGAGGATAGAATATAAATAAAACTTGTAGACATCAGAATTATTCTTGTACGAATTACCGTAAATAAATAGTGTGAAATAAAAACTCGCAAAAAGATCAACAAATAAATTGAGATACACTCAACATAAAGATGACTGCAAGTCTATTTGGTAATTATTATTGCAGGAGTATTGAAGTTTCAACTGAGGAGTCGACAATATTTGGCAAAGGTTCGTTGAACATTACAGTATTATATTTTAAAGTGTACCGTACTTATCAGAAAGATGACGAACTGTTTGGTATATGAAACAATCTGTCTACACAAAAAAGGACACAGATAATTCATAAGTAATATAAATTATTCAACAATTAGCATAATTATTAAGTTAATTAACTGTGTAATTTTAACTTTCAAATTAGTAAATTAACCTGAACATGTTCCGACGGGATAATTTTAGGAGTACCTCCATTTTACCTCTGATCATACTAGTCTCATAGTCTTTTCCTTTTAGCATTGGCCAATCTCTCATCGTAGAGGCAATTCCTTGTATAGCGCACTGAGTGGCGGAGAAACCTGTTCCGCCCGTGATATCTAAACGAATCGAGCCTGGACATTTCGTCGGCCCTTTTAGTACTTGCAATTTAGTCTTTTCGTTTTAGTATTGGCCAGTCTCTCATCGTAAAGGCATATTTTCTTGTATAGCGCACTGAGTGGCGGAGAAACCTGTTATGTACAAACAACATAGATACGATATTGATTTCATAATTAAGGAATAAAATGTATTACATAAAAACATGCTAAATGCCAAAATTAAAATAAAAGACAATAAAAATATCTAAATATCTGCATGCGATAAAGCATTCTGTATGTGAACTGATTTTGTTTTATAATATGAATATTAAAAAGGAAAAGATAACACAAATTCAAATGATTCAGTCAGTCAGTCAATTAGTCAATCAGTCAGTCAGTCAGTCAGTCAGTCAGTCAGTCAGTCAGTCAGTCAGTCAATCAGTCAGTTAGTATGGCAGTCAGTCAGTCAGTCAGTCAGTCAGTCAGTCAGTCAATGAGTCAGTAAGTCAGTCAGTCAGTCAGTCAGTCAGTCAATAAGTCAGTCAGTCGTTCAAATTCATTATTTCGTAATATTATACTATTGTACAATTTCTTTCCGCCTACACTATAATTAATTTGCATAAAATAGTCATGTATTTAATGTAAATGTAAAACAATGAAGTGAGTGGCTATATAAACATTTGTTATTATTCAATCAAAATAACAATAACAGTATCAACAACGACGATAACAAGTTCATGTGTTATCATATCATTAACCTAATGTACACTTAGTTGTTGTTGTCCTTTTGTATCAAATTATAAAAGAAAAATAAATAAACAAGAATTACGGACATTATACTAGACAATTATATAATTATGTATTTATGTAATTATTTAATTATGTAATTCTGCAATTATATAATTATGTAATTGATTTTTACTTTAAATGGTGACCACATAAAAATACTAATCGATATTATTATTATGATTTTATAATAGTTAAAGATTTTAATTTTAAATTTATGTAAAAATACAATGATGGAAAAAAGCCTAATCGAAATAAACGAGTGAATAGCAAATTTTTTAAAGCATATAAAATGATTGAGAGTTTAAATGTTGTATAGTAAAATATTTTTCAATGTACAGCAATAGATATGATTTATTTTGTATCGAATAGAAGATTTAAATACTTATGTTTTTTTTTAATTTATTTATTTTTTGTTGTTGTGATCAATACCTGTAAATAGACGAGGCAGAAGTTGATCTTGACCAAGCAACCAATAAATCCTCACCTCTTTGTTGAGCACGTCTCATTTGTAAAATTGCACTTGTTGCATCATCTGGCCATATTGTATTTTGTATCACACGAAACATTAATCTACATTTTATGTACGATCGATATTGAAATATATTTAATTAATAAATTACTAAATTCTATTAAAAATTAAAAAATATAAAATATACCTTGGTAAAACACATATAACAGCTGTTAAAATAATAATAAACCAATGAACAGGTGATGCCAAACACATATGCATAACCCAATATGTTGATGGTAATCCAAAACAATTAACACATAATGAATTATAAACTATTGCAAATAGATAATATGCTCCAAGACTAATAACAATTGACATAACATGTAAAATTGTCTGAAATTTTATAAACATTAATAATAATAATAATGATTAATAATATTAAACTGTCGAACATATTACCCAATATTTTATTTCTATTGCGCCATGTATTAACATTGTAATTAAACATGAACTTGTAATTGTTGTACCAAATTCCCACATTCCCACATCTGAATCCCAATACGCAGATTCAGCAATAAAAAATATTACTAAACTTTGGTACAATGAATCAAGCATATTAATCCAAAACGAATGTGGTTTATAAGCTAATCCTAATCGACCCTAAAAAATTTTATTTTATTATATTAATTAGTGATTAATAAAAAAATAAAATTTATTTACATAACGATAAAGATATGGTCTTGATAATAATAGATCTTCAGTAACACTTTTATCATAGACACCAATTGCCAGTGGTGGTAAAGATGTAAAAAATAAATTATATAACATTAAATACATTTGATCAATCATCACAGCACCAGAAAAACCACAGTAAAGTTGAAACCAAAATATTAAGAAAACAAATGTCTGAAAATTAAAATTAATAATAAATTTAAATTTAAATAGTAGAAAAGTTGGAATTGTAACAAAATGAGGTTCAGCTAAGATCTTTTGTATGCGGAACTTTTTATATTTTTCAGAACCACCATCAATTGTAAAAAAAAAAATTATAATTTCTATAGCAACTGTGGAACTGTATTTCACAAGTTTTTTCTGAAGGGTAGCTCGATTCGGGTTGTTCTCGATCGCGTCACTTCTGATGGGCTTTAACTTAATGCGGGTGTTTCCCAGGGATTCGAGTTCTCTCATACACTATTTTCAATTCTCATTAATGACCTCTTATCACTGCGATACCAATTCACAGCTACGTTGATGAAAGCACCCTGTATCATTCTTAATTTTTCGACAAAAGGTCATACGGGGTCATAGATGGCCAGATCGCATAGCGATGATATGGACAATACTCAAAACAACGATTAAAATTTAATTTCTGATCGAACATGGAGAAACCTCGTAATATTCAATGCGAACAGTTGTGTCTTTTATCACATAAGTCAAACACTCCCTATCCAATTATACAATATAATGGTGATTTGCTGTGCAATTCTTCGGGTCTTGATTATGTCGAAATGCTCTTCAACGCTCTTCTTTATCATGACAATTGTTCTGCTGAGATTGTCAGTCTTATGTTCAATATTCAGGTATTTCCACTTAATACACGAATTGCTCTATTGTCACACTTGCATTCTGTTTCCTGAATTTTACGGTCTCTAGACATTTTACTGAAATTTTCACAAATTCCTGCATTTATATGCTCCTCCTCCGTCGTTATGTGCCAATAAAAGGTTATTTTGTGTTTTGAACATTAAGGTATTGACCTAAAGAATAACTTTAAATAAAAAAAAAATAAAATTACCGTTCTAAAATTCAATCAATCCTAATATACACAGTAATAGCAATAACTTTATTTATATTTTACTAAGACGCGATGCCCCCAAATAACTCAATCAAGACATATATCAGTAATGGGATTTAATTTCATCACTACTTGGAGCTAAATTCCTAAATCGTATTGTATTCGGGATTCGGTCAACTGAACTTTGAGCAACGTGTACATCGGGTCTATTCAGTAGCTGATGAAAGTATTTGCTGAGTTTAATTTGATATCAACAACCGGTGCACTCACTGTCTGATTACTTTACTTGTCCCCAGATTCTGTTAATTAATTATACGCCTCATTAGAATCAACAGTAATTCACTCCTTCCTTTTATGATGAATGAAACCAATTATTTTCAATTCGCCAGAAAACGTGTTGCAGTTCTGTCGTTCACTATAACTGGTCTCATTTTGTTTGCTATTAGTTTTAACACAGTCTGCCCAATTACCAAATAATGATCACTGAAAACAGTCTTACCTCTATAACTGCTAATGTCTAACTGAGACTTTCTCCACCTTTAGTTTTTTATATGCCCGTGGAGTGAAATTTAAGTTTGTTTGCGTATTCTTTCTTTTATGTTTAGATGTAACAAATGTTGATACTACTATTAAATCGGGTTATAATTATGCAATATGATATCGCCTTAGAAGTCGACAACACTATGTTCCACTACTGTAATTAAACTAGGTATTACAGAAAATAGTAAGGTTTCGGAAGGTACACGTCTATCTGTTCAAATCTAGAACCACTTGCGTCAGCGTTTCAAACGCCAAATCATGTTAGTTTTAGTAAGCCTAAATCATTGTATTCCCATCCCATACGAGGTCATTTATTGCAGCATTGCGAGCAGCAAGAACATAGCTGGATAGGTCGTTAGAATTAATGTAAGTTCCTAATTTGATGCCCAACCATCACCTATAGTCCTTGCTATTTTAAATTAATAAACGTTTCAGTCCACTTAAACCATCATATCTTTGAAACTATTGCGAACAACGTTTTTGTTTTCTATTTTAAATAGTCACCAATTGGTTAAATGAATAAAGAACTAAAACAAATAAACGTAAATTATAACATACCGCATTTTTGTAAAAAAAATATAAAATCATTCTTGCTAATCGATCATATGACCAGAATCCATGTGGCAGTAATAAACCTTCTAAGAATTTAAATCTTGCTAATGTAAAATCTGATGCCATAACAGCTTGCATTCCTTCTTGTCCTGAAATTCCTACACCAACATCAGCCATTTGAATCATACTAACATCATTAGCACCATCACCAATTGCCAAAGTTGTTAAGTGTAATTCTTCTTTAACAATTTTAACTAAATATGCCTTTTGTAATGGTGTCGATCGACAACACAAGACACATGCACAGAATTTTGTAAGTTTTAAAAATGGTTTTGTTAAATTCGATCTGTTTAACAAAAAAAAAAAAAAAAACAACCATTGATTAATAAATAAATAAAAATTCTTTTTAATATAAGTTTTATCATTTTATCAATAATTATTGTCTCACCGTAAGTCTAAAATAAATGTTAATGTTTTCCCATCAACAACTAATGCCCTTGTTTTTGTTGATTGACGTTGTAAATAATTTGTTGAACTATATTGTTTTTCGATTTCTGACAAATAAAATGTTATACAGGCTTCAGCAGCATCGCGTGATCTTGCCGTTAACCTACAAATGAAAACTTGCATAAAATAACAAAAACTTATTATTTATTATTTGACGTTGTTCACGAGGATATTGCCCAAAAACTATTTGGAAGTAAGATCAAAATGTACGTAAAAGAAGCCAAATTTAAACTGTGGGAATTTTAAAAACTTAAATTTGATATTGATGTTGACTACATATTTACACAACGTACTATATTATTGCAGATTATTCACTCATTTATTCATTCATAGTAGACCTTTAGATTCAGTACAGGACGAAAACCGTCCAAAGTCTACGACATGTAGAAATAAAAATAATAACCGCTACATATAAAGGCTACATATAATACAAATGTATGAAATTCGATATCGGAACGGATCTAATTACCGACGATGTGTAAAAACAACCTGTGCACATTGTTTTAATCTAACCCATTCATTTCATTGTTACCGTGAATTTAGACCCAATTTCGTTGGCATGTGTACGAATCAAAACAAATCAACAAAATTACTATTGGAATATAAGTTTATATTCTAATTTTTTATAGTCTCATTAGTTATTATACTAACTAGTACATTAATTAGTTATAAATTACATATCAAGTATATAATAAACATACAAATAAAGAATTACCTTAACAATTCCATTTGTGGTTGAAATAATTTCGCAGAATAAGCTACATTTATGGCAGTTTCTGGTTTATCACCGGTTAAAACCCAAATTGCTATACCTACACAAAATTTGGAATAAATTAATTTTACTCAATATCAAAACACAGCAAACTAAAATCTAAACATAAATACATAATAATTTAATTATATACAGAAAAAAAATACAATAAATAAAATTACCAGCAGAACGTAAAGATAATATTGTTTCAGGTACACCTTCTTGTAATCTATCCTCTATACCAGTTGCACCCAATAATGTTAAATTATTTTCTAAGTAAGAAAATGATTCTCGTATTCGTTTATCTCTACTGTCAACAGACATTTCAATTTGTTGATGTTTATTCCACCAATCGGCAAAATCATTACCATTCATTGTACGTTTTGCCATGACTAGAATACGTAAACCTTGTCGTGCATATAAATCTAGTTGTTGTTGTGTTTTATCACGTAATTTTCCTTCTTCCGAATTCGATGAACATGGTGTTAGTGCCGCCATTATTGAACTATCTGCACCTTTTGTATAAATAGTAATATCTTGAGTACCAATACGTCGAATTGCAATTGACATGCATTTTCGACTTGAATCAAATGGTAATACTTTTAATACTTCAAATTCTAGAACACCTTCACCAATTGCACTAACTAATATATGATTTGGTGTTCTATTAACTAAACAACAATCATAACTGAATGCTGCATTAACTAAAGCAAGTTCATCAGGACTTTCTGCTTCATATATTGGACGGCCATTTGATGATGACAAATCTGGTCTTGGTGAACTATTTCTGAATATAATAAGAATAGTAAAAAAAAAAACAAACGAGCAGTTATTAAATAAATAAATAAATATGAATAAAATATTGTATCGAATCGTGTGTAAGACGATAAGCGACTGATAATTATTCGACACACACACATCACGATAAATTGTAATGATGTGAAATATTTCATATTTATTACGAGCGATCAACTGTGAAGTTAATGTTTCACGAAAACATAAATTCAAAGTTTATAGTTCATATATTTTTGATTTCGCTCGATATTATAAATTAGACCCATCCAAGAATCGATTCGCTTACGGTAATGACTTAAAAAATCTATTATTATTGTTTAACTCTTCTACCCGTTCTATATAATACAGGTTTATTGGGTGTTTCATAATAGGGGTCTTTTCTGTTCTTGTTTAATAATTTTTATGATTGTCTTACCAATATTCTGTCAATTCTTTCGATAACAGTAGCGTGACATAGTCTACGATTATAATTATGCCTTTTGTTATCACATGGTCGTTTGATTCCACTTATTAGATAGAGTACTTTACGTCGTATTATTTGCTTGTAGCAGAGAAGTTTAATTTTATTTTTTGTCTAATCGCGACTAGTTTTCTTTAGAAATTTGACTATGAAGTGTAATAAAACGAAAGTTCTTCTTGGACCAATCGCTTATTTATTGTTTGAAGATTTAACGAGAGACTAGCTCATTTATAATTAAGAAGGATTTTTTTTGCAAAAAATCCTCTTAATGATTAGTGATAATCAAGGTGTTCAAACCCATCTAAAATCTAACACGAATTGCTGTTAGGATATGTTGTAATACAAGCTTAAAAGTTTGTTATGTACAACATTTATATTTAATATCAAATTATCACACAGTCATTTGTCCATCTTACACAATTCCAATATTATATAATTAAAATACGATTTTCATTTACATACTTTAATTTTGATGAAATCTTTTTAAGATGTGATTTATTATTTAAAATTGATGTCATTGCATTGAATTTTGAAGTTAATATAGATTTAGCACGAATTGTTGGCGATATATTATTTCCTTTAATTTTCATTGGCGGACTCTCTGATGTTGGTGATGATTCAGCTGAACTACTTATTGGTGATAAAGATGGAATGTGTTGTTTAAGTGATAATGAACTTTGTACAATGGGTGGCGGTGATGGTGTTGTAGATCTTGATTCAGCAAGTCTTGTATATTTATCGACTTGAGAAATTAATATAAATAAATTAGTAATAAATCAAAATTAAAATAAAATAAAATATAATGAGTAACATTTAATTACCTCCTGAATTACTCGAACGATTAACATTACTACTTTCATTTATTTTAATTAATTTATTTTCATTTGGTTTAACAATTTTAACACCAACCACATCTTCTTGTACCTCAATCACACCACTAGCATTCATAATATCTCTGAAAATAATAATTAAAATTAATTTTATTTAAAAATTTTAATAATAAAACAATAATGGCAAAATAAAAAATTAATTACCTATGAGGAGTTGCACTAACCACAACTGTATTACAAATAGCTAATACAAGAAGAAATTCTTGTATTCGTTGTGATTGTATAGTAAATGTTTGATCATTAATTATTTGACACATATCTTCGGATAATTTGGAATTAACAATGATTGGGGGTGCCGGTGAACCTGGTTTTGAATATTCATTTTCTAATTCAGATGGCGGATGATTATAGTCAACACCATTTATAGTACATCGTCTAAATAACATTTTATTTTCTGTTAAGGTTCCTGTTTTATCAGAGAATATGTGTTGAATCTGTCAATAATTATATTTGATTATTAGTAATTTTAATATTAAAAATACAAATTAAATAAGTATATATACTTGTCCCAACTCCTCGGTTATATTCATTGCTCTGCATTCTGTTCTTTTATTTGTTTGGTTATCAAATAAATCAATACTATTATGAATATGATATACTTGAAGAATTTTACATAATTCAATAGTTACATATAGTGACAGTGGAATCATTACCTGTGATAATAAAATTTTTATTTAAATAGATAATTATTACGAATATGTAGAATCGAATGTATGTTCAAGGCCGTTATGTGATTATAACATATTAATCACTTTAATGGTGTAAGGACAATTATTTAATTCTTATTACATTCTATGCTATAGGAATGCCGTTGAGTAGTAGTAGCAATATTTACCTCCACACGGTGACTCATTCACGGTATATGTTAGTACTGCTGACTTCTGCAGAGTACTGCTTAATATTATCATTTTCGACCTTCTGATTGGGCCGCATAATGAAGGACTATCCAAACTCCAAACTCTACCATATGTTGTCGCTTAGACAATTAGAGAAGTACAATTGTAATATGACAAATAGATAGGATATCATATATTCTATAGTAGATTATATGTAGTAAATCTCGATTTAACAAATAGATTAGTACAACAAAGTATATAATATAATATTCGTAAAATAAATTCATATAAAAGCCCTTATATTGTGATTAAAACGCCGAATAATTTCTAGACACGCAAATACGGAGTGAGTAACACACCTTTGATTCGAAATTAAAAAATGTTTAGAATGAACTGAAATCACTCGCATAGCATTGCATAATTGAGCTGTTGTTAATAGTGATTAATAATATTTTAATCTTATTGAAACTATAAAAAGAAAAACGAAAAAAATACCAAATGTAAATATGTGGCGAAGTTATTTATTTTAGGTGTAAGTTGGACTTTTTAAATGAAAACAAAAAATTATCACGCAATGAAATAGAAATACTTTAATATTTGCGAATTATTCTGTAAAATACATCATCTTTATTGGCAAAGTTTCGTGGTATACTCGTATACAATAGCTTGCTCTACAACGTCATGAATGCCAAATATTGCTAGATACGAGTATATATAGGACATCATTCACAATTAAATATATGGTCTAATTACTGGAAAAAATAATAATCTATTTTTTATCACAGATAGATAATAATGTATGTGATTCAAGTGATTATTTGATCAGTAGCCTGTAGCATTTCAAATTAGGCCAATATGTTACAAAAAATGTACAAAGATACCATTATCGAATAGATAAGTTCCAGTCAATTAGTTAACATCACTGCGACATAGCAGTTGTGTCTTCATTACAAAGTCAATCGTCTAGGCAATTATCGTTACTAATTCGATGAAAACTGAATAAAATAAAAATAAGAATCGTAAAAATTTAACAAAATGAACAACTTTGGGGGTTACTGATTCTGAATCAAAATTTAAATCTTGGTATGTAAAGGGTTATTTATTTCCATATTGAAAAGGAAAATGCATTGTGGAATGTAGGGTTTTAAAATCAGAACTAATAAAATACCATACAAAACTTGGCGTTCTAGCTACGATTTAGAAACATGAACACTTACAGTTCATAATAAATACCAATTAGCGGATTCCATCAAATACAGAGCATGAGCTTGGAACCATCTATATTCGACTTTGCCGTTGATGTTGATGACTTTTTGTTATAGTAGGTTCAATTTTCGACGCTACTCACAATACGATACAAAAAAAGGCTTTCTTTTTGCCTTTGGACAAGTTATTTACACATCCTTTACACGTTTTTCGGTTTCATTTCATATGACATTCAATTTCCTTGCGTTTGCATCATTCCCATTGCTTTCAAACGTTTGGCAACTGTTGTGTGATCAACTCCTGCAAGTTCATTTTGCCTCTTCATAGAGTAATACTTCCATTTCTTCGCCTGGAAACTTTTTCGTTGAACGTTCCTTATCTTTAACATTAAAATCAGTATTTTGAACGGGACGAAACCAAATTCTGCAAGTGGTTTTCGACGAAGCATGGTTGCCGTATATATATGATAGGTAAGGTGACGAATGGAGTGGTCGACTATCAATCGAAGTTACTCAACCAATCTTTACCTCAACGTGGTTTCACCGGTAATTCGATCGCAGTATATGTCAGTGATGGTGTGTGATCGAGGCTAAAAAGATGGTCCTCATCTTATGCCATGTGTTTCGTTGATTCACCTTTGTCATAATTCAATCTAAAATGCGAATATGAGTGGTGACAAAATATCATCACCATCATCATCTCGCCATTTTTCGCTATCTCTGGCCAGTCCTTTTTACTTTACTCCATCCCATTCAGCATACCGTAACATTTGCCCAGCTTTCACCATCAATTGCGAAAAAACTTCCCAAATACTGAAGGTTCCATACTTCATCTATTACCTCGCCGCTGACTGCGGTGATTCTTAATACATCCATACTTAATATGGTCAGAATTATAACAATTAAAGCTATTACCAAATTATACACATATTAATAGATATATACGGATATATAATATTATACATGAATTGAAAATGAAATACGTATTTAACTATATTCTCGTAAATAATTGGAATAATCAAATCATATCCTATTACATATTAGAACATTCTTTGCAATATCATTCTACTTATAGATAGAATTCGTCACAACTTTATATGCCTGATTACATTATTTGTATAAATTGAAAATGCTTACTTGTAATATTATGACATATGTCCAAAATGTCCATAAACTTTCAAGGCTTGGATTTACTTCAAACGGCAAGAATGGTATTGTTCGTCCTTCAAATGTTGTTAACCACAATTTACATCCAACAGCACCAATTACACATAAAATTACTAATATAATTACACACCTATATACGAGTAGAAGAAAGGATATTATCAAATGAATGCGTAATTTTACAAATGATTTAATAGTTTCATTAATTTGATTTCACGCAAAGAGCTTAGAAATTTACATAAAATATTTTAATCACAAAATTATGGATTTTTTTTTGTTTGTCTTTTTTATCAACATTTATAGACAATAAGGAAAATGAATATTTAAACCTTGAACTATATGTAAAATAAAAAAATATAGGTCATGTTCAAATGGGGCAGAGGTAATCGATCGCGGAAAATTGAAATGATATTAAAAAAAAAAACCAGGATTTACGAGTATTTACTAAATTATTGAAAATATGTTTAACAATAAGGTAAATAATAATCGCGTGATTGAGTTACAATTAATTGCCATATTGACATGCCAACATTATTTAAATTGATATTGTGACCATTTAATATTTTATGAATTTTACTATTACTCGTAATTATTTCCTTGTTGAATTTGTACATACAATCGTGTTATAGTAACCACAAGAGTTTTATTCAAATTATATAAGTACTTTCATTATACTCAGACATATATGATTAATAAAAAGTATTAGAGGAACCAAATGCTAAAAACTCTCTTAAAGACAGTTCCTTGAACTGATGTTAAATAAATAAATAAATAAATTTATAAAAAATAATACAAACCAAATAACATCAATATTCATTTGTTGTTCTAATTGTGATCGTTTATACCGTGGACCACTATTATTTAACATGGCTTTTGTTTCATGTCCAGCATATACAACAAGACCTTCAATAAAATCCGTATTCTGTAATTACGAAACATAAATAGTTACAGCAATGACATTAATTCTATGCTATTAAATATAATTAAAAACCTTTAATCGACTTTCCCTTAACAGTAAATTTTCTGTAGAAACAGGAATACGTTTACCACTAGGATGTATCATTGCACCATGAAAACGATAAATTTTTGTTGTTGGTGGATCAACTTCAACACGACTAATATATTTACAAGGTGAAAAATTATGTTGAATCGAATCAAATCCTCTGACAACCTGAAAAATAGATATAACAATTTATTATGGAACATCTGATGCCACTGCAACTTGTTGAAGTCATTAAAACATTTTATTTAAATAATTGTTCAATTGTGAATACAAGTAAGTTACGACATTTTTTTGCTGCAATTTGCCGAGCAAATCAATCTTTCAGCGTCTAATGAATAATTTTGAAACTATGTGTACATTGGTAAAGAAAGAAAAGTATGGGCGACAACGTAGCCGCCGTACGTCACAAAGCATTGATGAAGTGAGATAGAGTGTTGGTGAACACAATAATGATAAATGTCTATAGGAAGTTTGTAAAAATTCTCAAAAAAAAAACATTTACGTATAAAATTCAATTGATTGCTTGGTGTTTTACATATCGATAGAAATGACCCCAATTTATGGCAACAAATCATCATAACCGACGACGAGGCACATTTCGACTAGCTTTATCGATAAACAACTTAATTATAACGACCCTTACGATCTCGTAAAGTGACTGCGCATGATGCGTCATTTGTGCTGGCAGCATCATTTGGTCATATTTCGTTGATAATACTAGAGGCAATGACGTAACAGTTACTGGTGATCGTTATCATGACACGTTTGAAAAATTTCTTGTGCCTTAATTGGGGATGATTAGGCCTTACAACACATATGTGGTTTCAACAGGTTGTCACATCACACGCAGCTCGTGCTACAATGCAAATTTAATAATGTCAAAAAGAAAATATTCACTTAAATAAGTGAATGTTACTATCATATAACTCATTTTAATCAGTAAGGAGTAAAAATTATACATGGGAGGTACAGTATGGATGGACGGATGGACGTATAGTCGGACGGATGGACGTACGAACGTACGGACGTACGGGCGGACAGACGGATGGACGTACGGACGGATGGACGTACGGACGGATGGACGGATAGACGCACGGACGGATGGACGGACATATGTAATTTTTTTTTTTAATTCTAAACACAACGGCGGATTTGATTTTCGTTGTACGATTATTCCTTCAAGACGATACATGAACGATCTCAAATACAATAGTCCCTTGAAACTTTGTTACCAGCGCCTACAAATAGAGGTATATAATATCAAAGAACAATATAATTATATATAATATAATCATATTGTTCTTTGATATTATAAACACAATTTTAATCTAAAAAGAAAAAAAAGGATGTATGGAAGATACTTGAAGGAGTAATTAAATTTTTCTCACTTTCGAACTAGCGCTCACAAATAAGATAAAAATGACACGTGCGATATCTGAAAGCAATCTCTAGATATCGTGCACAATATACATGGGAGGTACTTCAAGGAGTAATCCGATTAAGCTTATACTCCCTCACATTCTTTCAATTATAATATCAGTTATATATATAAAATTTTAAGTTTGTATGTATTATACAAACAATTTTAATCTAAAAGCAGTAAAAAGTTTGTATGGGAGGTACTTGAAGGAGTACTTCAATTTTTCTCACCTTCGAACTATCGCTCACAAATAAGATAAAAATGACACGTGCATAATTTGATGGCGATATCTCAAAGCAATCTCTAGATATCGTGTGCAATATACGTGGGAGATATCCGATTACGCTTGTACTCCCAAACATTCTTTCAATTATAATATCGGTTACATATGTAAAATTTGAAGTCTGTATGTATTATACACCCAATTTTAATCTAAAAGGAGTAAAAAGCTTGTATGGGAGGTACTTGAAGGAGTACTCCAATTTTCCTCATCTTCGAACTT